>JAJONQ010042628.1:0-10230 GCA_036250385.1 Solanum microdontum | reverse complement strand
GTGTTAGCCCAGAAACTCTTTCAGAACCCTTCTCAGTCTCTACTCCAGTCGGTGACCCAGTTATAGCTAGACGGGTATACATAAATTGCCCTGTCACAGTCTCTCAGAAAGTCACCTTAGCAGATCTTGTAGAGTTAGAAATGGTAGACTTCAATGTCATTCTAGGAATGGATTGGTTACATTCCTGTTATGCCTTAGTCGATTGTAGAACTAGGATTGTTCGTTTTCAGTTTCCAAATGAACCAATCTTAGAATGGAAGGGTAGTAGCTTAGTGCCTATGGGTCGATTCATTTCTTACCTTAAGTCCAGAAAGATGATCTCTAAGGGTTATCTCTATCATCTAGTTCAGGTTAAGGATTCTAAGTCCGAATCCCCAACTCTTGAGTCAGTCCCTGTAGTCAATGAGTTTCCAGAAGTGTTTCTGAATGATCCTCCCAGAGTTCCTCCTGAAAGGGAAATTGACTTTGGAATTGATCTCCTTCCAGATACCCAGCCTATCTTTATTCCTCCTTACATAATGGCTCCAGCTGAGCTTAAGGAATTGAAAGAGAAGTTGAAAGACCTTCTAGATAAGGGCTTTATCAGACCTAGTATTTCACCATGGGGTACACTAATGTTGTTCGTAAAGAATAAAGATGGCTCTCTCAGAATGTGCATTGACTATAGGCAGTTGAACAAAGTCACAATCAAGAATAAGTATCCCATCCCCAAGATTGATGACTTGTTCGACCAACTTTAGGGTGCTAGTCATTTCTCAAAAATAGACCTTAGATTAGGTTATCATCAGCTTAGAGTCAGAGATAGTGACATTCTGAAGACAGCCTTCAGAACTTGGTATGGTCATTACGAATTTGTAGTTATGTCATTTGGACTAACCAATGCTCCTGCAACTTTCATGGATTTGATGAACAGAGTGTTCAAGTAGTACTTAGACTTGTTTGCTATCGTCTTTATCGATGATATCCTCATTTACTCTAGGAATGAGGAAGAACATGCAAGTCATTTGAGAGTTGTTCTGCAAACTCTTAAAGATCGCCAGTTATTTGCAAAATTTAACAAATGCGAGATTTGGTTACAATTAGTTGCCTTCCTTGGGCATATTGTGTCTAATGAAGGAATTCGAGTAGATTCCCAGAAGATAGAAGCAGTGAAACAATGTCCCAGACCTACCTCTGCTACAAATATCAGAAGTTTCTTAGGTCTAGCGGGCTATTACAGATGGTTCGTGGAAGGATTTTCATCCATAGCCTCACCAGTGACTAGGTTGACTCACAAGATGGTCAAGTTTCAATGGTCAGATGATTGTGAGAAAAGCTTCACGGAATTGAAAACTGCGTTGACTACAACTCTTGTCTTGACACTACCAGAGGGTTCAGATGGTTATGTGATCTATTGTGATGCATCCAGGGTCGGCCTAGGTTGTGTGTTGATGCAGCGAGGTAAGGTTATAACTTATGCTTCTAGACAACTTAAGGTGCATGAGAAGAATTATCCGACTCATGACGTCGAGCTTGTAGCAGTGGTGTTTGCACTCAAGATTTGGAGACACTACTTGCATGGTGTTCATGTAGATGTGTTCACAGACCATAAGAGCCTCCAGTATGTATTCACCTAGAAAGAGTTGAATCTTCGCCAGAGATGGTGGCTTGAGTTCCTCAAAGATTATGATATGAGCGTGCATTGCCATCTGAGTAAGGCGAATGTAGTAGCAGATGCTCTTAGCAGATTATCCATGGGAAGTGTAGAACATGTTGAGGAAGAAATAAGAGAGCTAGCAAAGGATGTTCACAGACTTGCTCACCTAAGAGTTCGTCTTATGAGCATATCAGATGGTGGTGTAACAGTTCAAAATGGGGCATAATCTTCTTTGGTAGTAGTGGTTAAGGAAAAGCAAGACAGTGATCCATTCTTGCTTGAGCTTAGGGGTGCAGTCCACAATCAGAGAGTGGAGGTTTTCTCCCAAGGGGGAGATGGTGTGCTTTGCTACCAGGGTCAATTATGTGTTCCTAATGTGGGCGAGTTGAGACAACATATTCTTGCAGAGGCCTATAACTCCAGATATTCTATCCATCTAGGCGCCAATAAGATGTACCGTGATCTGCGGTAAGTTTATTGGTGGAATGGTATGAAAAGAGATATAGCAGACTTTGTGGCTAAGTGCCCCAATTGCCAGGAAATCAAGGTAGAACATCAGAAACCAGAATGCATGACTCAAGAGATTGACATTCCTACTTGGAAGTGGGAAGTGATCAACATGGACTTCATCATAGGTTTACCTCGTACTCACAGACAACATGACTCCATCTGGGTGATTGTTGATAGGGTTACTAAGTCTTCTTACTTTTTGGCGGTCAGGACTACAAATTCGGCGGAGGATTACGCCAAGCTTTACATTAATGAGATTGTGAGGTTGCATGGGGTTCCTTTTTCTATTATTTCAAATAGAGGTCCTCAGTTTACCTCTCATTTCTGGAAGTCATTTCAGAAGGGTCTTGGTGCTCAGGTTAACCTTAGCACAACATTTCATCCACAGACGGATGGTCAGGCAGAGCGTACCATTCATACCTTAGAGGAAATGTTGAAAGCTTGTGTGATCGACTTCAAGGGTAATTAGGATGATCACCATCCTCTTATTGAGTTCGCCTACAACAATAGTTACCATTCCAGCATTTAGATGGCCCCTTATGAGGCATTGTATGGGCGTAGATGTAGATCTCCAGTTGTTTGGTTTGAAGCAGCCTTGATAGGACCAGATTCAGTCCTTGATGCTATGGAGAAAGTGCAACTCATTAGAGATAGACTTAAGACTGCCCAGAGTCGCCAGAAATCTTATGCAGATATGAGGAGAAGGGAACTAGAGTTCCAAGTTGATGATTGGGTTTTCCTGAAAGTGTCACCTATGAAGGGGGGTGATGAGATTTGGCAAGAAAGGAAAGCTCAGTCCCAGATATGTAGGCCCTTACTGGATCTTGAAAAGGATTGGTAAAGTGGCTTATGAGTTAGAGTTGCCAACAGATTTAGCAGTAGTGCATCCAGTCTTTCACATTTCACTTTTGAAGAAGTGTGGGTGATCCAGCATCCGTAGTGCCATTAGAGACTGTAGTTGTAAAATATAGCCTTTCTTATGAGGATGTACCAGTTGAGATTCTTGATCGTCAAGTTAGAAGGTTGAGAAACAAAGAAGTCGCTTCAATTAAAGTTTGGTGGAAGAGTCAGTCTGTAGAGGGAGCCACTTAGGAAGCAGAAGCGGCTATGAAAGCCAAGTATCCTCACCTCTTCCTTCTGATTCCACTCCAGCTTGAGGTAATAGTTCCTCTTCAGTTTTTCAGTCATTCATGCGTAAATTCAGTTTTAGAATCATGTTCCTTCAGTTTGTACTTGCATTTTTAGCATATTTGCATGTTCTTGGAACTCAGTTCAGTCAGAAATTCAGTTCTCAGTGTTTAGTAGTAGGGATTGCAGCCCTTTCCATCTAGTTCAGCTAGTTTAGTCTTCATTCAAGGATGAATGTTCTCAAGGGGGAGATAATGTAACACCCAGTATCCCAGATAGACCAAAACGCAGATTTTGAGAAGTTGCTGGTGCAACACACGGTTGCCATCCACGGACCGTAGGTTAGAGCATGGCCCGTGCTGGTGGTCCATGGTTCATCACTGCAGTCCCTCCTCAAACCCAGCTCAGAAAATCGGCTAAGTCTCGACCTCACGGACAGACCCACAGTCCGTAGGTCAAACCACGATCTGTGGTCTGTGTCCGTGGATCAAGACTCCTTTACCCAGCCTTTGACACGAACTATGGTCGACCAGCATGGACCGTCGTTCAATGCACGATCCGTAGGTCTGACCGTAGATGAGGGTCAACAGCCAGTTAGAGGAAAATCGTTGATTGGGTCAACTTCAAATGGTCATAACTCTTACCATAAAATGAATTATGTGTTCGATGACCTATAATATGATAGATAATTGAATCTTCTTTCCAACTCCACCAAGTTTGCTAAAATCCGATCCCTGAATAAAAAGTTATGCTCGTTTTAGTGAAGACCTGCCGGACAAACTTGACCTATGGACCCAAACGACGGCCGGTAGATCAAACGACAGACAGTCATTCATTCCGTGGATGGGATTCGCCAGAATTAAGTTAGGGTTGTTTTGGTCCTTTTCCAATTTTGTTGGACCCTTAAGCTACGTCGTTTAAACCCTAAATTATGAGGTTTTAGTCAGTTTAAGCCTAGAAACATAACTAGAACTTACCTAAGTTAAATCATTAATCAAAACTAGAAAATTAGAACGCTAAAAGGAGAAAGAAGTCAAGAACCCTAGTTCAAAAACGCAACAAGTTTTCTTCAGTGCAGCCCAGAAATCAAAGGATTTCTCCATGAAATTCGTTACCAGGTATGCGGGATTTCACTAGTGGGTTCCTTTCACCCATTAGGTCCTTAGTTTTCAGTCAACTTCTTGATTCCCTTATTACGACTAGACCTAAGGTTTCTTGAATGTTAGAATTATTGGGTTCTTAGCTGTTAGAATGATCCAAATAAGATTAGTACGTTAATATTCAGTTTATTGTATGAATTCCAGAACCCTAGCTATGTATTTCTTTAGTTCTTGAATTACACATGCTAGGTCAGATATTTCAGTTATTCAGTTATACATGCCTCAGTTATTAATGCATCAATATCAGTTTAAATTGTTGCATTCTCAGTTTGTATGTTCAGTTTGAGTTATCCAGTAACTTACAGAAATTCATTCATAATGTGTTAATTACTTAATCCATTGGGAGTAGCATAATACCGAGTTGGACTACGGTTCAGCGTACCCATATAGTCTCAGAACTACGAGCCACGTAGGTGTAAGTCTCCTTCATGGGCAGCATTTAGTGATCACACCAGTATGCCTGTATACCTTTGGCTGGGTATATTGGGTCTTCTCGATGGGGCGTACACATCAGACTCCACATTTAGCTCATGTGGTTTTATTTTCGGTTATTATTATCTCTTACAGTTCAGTTAGATTCTATTACATTGACCTCATTTACTATTCAGTCAATATTCAGTCTCAACATGTTATAAATTTGGTCATTGCATCCAGTTTGTTTAGTATTCAGTATTTATATCATGTTCAGATTATATGATTACTTTATTGCTTTGTTCAGTTATATGTTATTTCAGCTTTACTCTATCCTTCATGCTCAGTACCTTTCAAGTACTAACGCATATGTGCGCTACATCTTCTCGTGATGTAGGTTTAGGTTCTCAGCATCCAGATCACGCTTAGATCGGTTCTCGATCTCCAGTTCAGCAGAATCAGTGGTGAGTCCTCATTCTCCGAGGACAATAGTCACGAGTTCCTTTTCAGTATTTTTAGTCCTTTAGTTTCAGTTTTACTAGACTTAGTTGGGGCCTGTCCCATCATTTCTAGTCAGTTAGAGGCTATTTTCAGACATAGTTAGATTCAACTTAGTATTTAGTTAATATCTTCTTTGTATTAAACTCATCAGTTTTCATATATCTCAGTTATAATATATGGGTATTCCCCATCTTTTCATTTTATTTATGATTTAGCTTCCGCATCAATTTATTATCTTTAGTATGCTCATGATCATGCCAACAGGGTTAGCTTGGGATCACTTTTGGTCCTAGGTTCCGTGTTTCCATCTCGGGGGTAGTCTCAGGGAGTGACAGTACTGATTTTCATCCTCAGACAGATTGTAAAGTAGAGAGCACCATGCCGACCTTAGAAGATATGTTGAGGGCTTGTGTGATTGATTTCAATGCTTATTGGGATGAGCACCTACCTCTCATTCAGTTTGCTTACAACAATAGTTACCACTCTAGCATCCTGATGACTCTGTATGAAGCTCTTTATGGGAAAAGATGTTGATCTCCTATTGGATGGTTTGAAGTTGGTGAAGTAGGGTTGACAGGACCCGAATTAGTTCACCAAGCTATGGACAAAGTGAAAGTCATTCAAGAGAAGTTGAAAACAACAGAGAGTCGTCAGAAATCCTACACTGATGTTAGGAGAAGGGAGTTAGAGTTTGAAGTAGATGATTGGGTATACTAGAAGGTTTCACCCATGAAGGGTGTTATGAGATTTGGTAAGAAGGGGAAGTTTAGTCCTCGGTATATTGGCCCTTACAAAATATCCAAAAGGATTGGCAATGTAGCTTATGAGCTGGAGCTACCACAAGAGATAGCAGCGGTCCATCTGGTGTTTCATGTTTCCATGTTGAAGAAGTGCATGGGAGATCCTTCACTTATCATACCAACTGAAGATATTGGTATCAAGGATAACTTGTCTTATGAGGAGATCCCTGTTCAGATTCTAGACCGGCAGGTTCGCAAGTTAAGGACTAAGGAAGTAGCATCAGTCAAAGTTATTTGGAGAAAATAGTTTGTTGAGAAAGCTACTTGGGAAGCTGAGGAGGATATGAATAAGAGATATCACATCTCTTTGAGCTCGGAGAAATTCCAGATCAAGGTACTAATTCTCTTCTTAGTACACTTTAAATTGATATGCTTAAGGTGTTAGATTTGCTTGTTGGGTGTTTGAGTTGAATGTTAGATGTTACACCTTAGCCTAATAAGAGTAATCTCATTTGAGGATGAATGTTCCCAAGGGGGAGATATTGTAACACCTCGCTATTTGAAAGAACTAGAAAGTGCTAGAAATAGAAAGTCATTTTTGGAAAGAATGAAAAATCGAGAAAATTGGTTAAGTTATGTTCAGTTTGAGTTTTGGATCAACTTCAAACGACCATAATTCCTAGCTCAGGATGAGTTAGGTGTTCTACAAGATACCGTAGGAAATATCTTTGAATTATCTTTCCAACACCACCGAGTTTGCACGATTTCAAGTTCGTATGAGGGAATATGCCCATTTGAAGTTGGGCTGTTTAGATAAGGAAAGTTAATCCAGATTTTGGAAGGGTATTTTGGTCTTTTCCATACCCAATTAATTAATTTCGGTTTTAGAAGTTTAATTGAGGTCTAATCAGAATTAAGATCAGTTTACGCTTTTACCAAAACAAGATTGGGCTTGGAGAAAAGATAAAAGAGGAGAAAGGAGAAGAAAGGTTCAAGATTCATCAAGTTCTTGCTATTTTGGACGTGGATTTTGCCAAGGATTAAATCCTCTGAGGTATGTGAGATCACATAGCATTGGGTTAGTTCAACACGTGCCAATCATGATTCAATTCAACATAATTGTGTTTTTGAAAGAAAAGATTATGAGTTCTTGATGAAATTTGTTTAAGTTGTTGTGGGTCCTTATTATTGAAGTTGTTGAGAAGTTTCTTGAGTTTGATTTATGATATTAGGTGTGATTTCGAGTATTTTTTTTTTACATATTTTTGTGATATAGTCGATTCTAAGTGTTTGGGGAAAGAACCAATTGAATTTAGAGGGTTTAGAGTTAAAAACGAGCAAGAAAATTCGAGGATTTTCTAGGGAGGGGGCTGGGGGGCCACACCTCTCTGAGCTCCCAAAAGGGAACTCTAAAGTCTGGGCTCTGGGCGCTGCGCCAGACAGAATACCCCAACCCAGACTCTGAAGTTTCAAGGCTGGCTCCCCACGCCACTCAGAGCGCCAGGGTCGTCAGGCCTTCTACCTATTCCCACTTCTTTCCGTTTGAGTTTCCTAGCAATGTACCTAATTTTTCTAGTTGATTTTTACACTCTAAGGTACATCTAAACACCATGAAATCATACATAAATATGAGATCATGAGCCTTGAATTCATAATTCAATTCAAGGAAAGTTAAAAGTCAAGTTAAGAGAAATGCTTAGAGTTTTCCAAAGTCTTTTACAAATGTTTTAACTTTGTTTTAAGGCTTGATTTTTGAGTTAAGTAAAGAGTAAGAGTAAAGTTCATTTCTTGAAAAGATTATATGGGAACTAAGTATTCCCAAGAGTTGAAATGTTTTCACATTTAAACAAGAAAGGAAACACCGATTTCCGATAGAGCTTTTAAGCTAGTTTTGAGTAATTACCTCAAATCACAGAAAGATTTTTGTTTTTAAAACATATGAGCTGAGTATATTTTGGGAGTATTATTGAACACCAATATGTGGACTAGTTCATAATAACTAAAGTCTCCAAAATCCATGTAGCCATCGTGGGTAGAAAGGGTCATACTTTTTAGATGATTCCTTAGTGATTTTTAGCATAGACTAGTGGATCCACTTAGTTGAGGCGTTATATATCACAACAAGGTATAGGACAGTTCTGGCAGCATGGGCGAGATGGTGTATCATCACTTTAGCTCATAGTAATGGTTGTCAGTTAGAGAAATTCCCACAGTATTATATTACTTTATATGTAAACTGAGTTGTTATTGTATTTCTTTAATACATTGAGTTATCACCTACTGTTTTAAATACTCTGTATAAATTGCACCCTTTATTGTTGTTTTACTTTGCATTTGAGTTGAGTATTCATGAGATGAGTAAAGCTAAGGTAAGTGTTCTTTTCAGATTCCTTTCAAGCTTATGTCATGTTTAGTTTTTCCCTCGCATGCTCATACATTCAATGTACTGATGCCATTTGGCTTGCATATTTTAATGATGCAGATACAGGTAACCAGGATCAGCATCCAACGCCTCGTTGATCCATTTGAGCACTCAGAGTTAGTTGGTGAGCCTCCTTGCTTCTGGAGGATTCCCTTTTATTGCTTTGTTAGTCAGTTGTTAGGATGATCGGGGGTCTTGTCCCGACATCCCTCTTAGTATTTAGAGGCTTCATAGACAGCTAGATATGAGTCGTTTAGTCTTGTGTTTTAGATGTTTTGCTATAATACTTGAGTTTCCACTTTGGCTAATTTGAATGTTTATCCTTAAACGTTCTAAGCTTATTTGTCACAGTTGTTTTAAAGTGCATTTGAATCCTTGTATTAATGCTTTAAGTCTTTTGTTATGAGTTAAGACAGGCCAAGGGTTCGCTTGGGGCTAGCAATGGTTCTCGAGTGCCAGTCCCGCACACTGTGTAGTTTCGAGGCGTGACAAGAACCTCTAGAAAATCATGACCCATGATAGGACCTACGGACTGTTGGCGAGTCCACAGTCCGTGGTCCAGGGTCCATGGATCATGACCCCAAATCTAGTCCCAAATGCCAAACAACACCCTAGCAGGACAGACCGTCGGTCAGTCTATGGTCCATCGGTCAGTCCACGGTCCATCAGTCAGGGTCTGTCGCTGGTTGTTCATCAGTTAGCTTAGGGGTAGTTGGGTTTTGTCCTAATTGTTTTACCCCTAAACTATGTTATTTTACTCAGTTTAAGCCTAGTAATCTAGTCAGAACCTACCTAAACCATTATTCTCCAAAATTCACCAAAAAACTTAGAACGAAAAGAGAAGAAAGAGGTGCCAGTTTCCTAACAACAATCAAAAGGTTTTCTTCAAGTTCTAGCCCCAAAATCAAAGGATTTCTCCGTAGATTTTGTCACCAGGAATGTGGGATTTCACTAGTGGATTCCTTTCATCCACTAGGTCCCTAGAATTCAGTCAGTTCATTGATTCTCTATATCTTGTTTAGACCTAGGGTTCCTAAAAACTTGGATATTTTCTGTGATTTAACGGTTGTAGTATCCTAAATTGACATCTTGTTTCTTGGAAAGTTTTCTTAAATCCTTGTATGAAACTCAAAACCCTAGTTTGTATAAATTCTCTTAGTTCATGAAGTATACCTGCTAGGTGAGTTGAATGATAATCATGCTCCAGATTTTGAATATTACATTATCAGTATATAAATGTTGCATTCTCTGATTGCATGTCAGTATTTTGAACTATTCAATAATTTAGTTACATTTGTGTCATATACATATTCAGTTAGGAGTAGACTTAGCACCGAGTTTGACTAGGGTTCAGTGTACCCTCATATTCCTAGAACTACGTGCCCCCGTAGGAGTATAAGTCCCCTCTGTTGGGCATCAAATTTAGTGGTCACGCCAGTAATTCCTTTATACCCTTGGCAAGGTATATTGGGTCCTTTGATGGGGCGTATACATCGAACTCCATGTTTAGCTCACGTGGTTTTATGTCGGTTAATAGTAGCTTCCATAGTCAGACTCGTAGTGCATTTGACTAGGTTTTTAGTATATACTTCAGTATTCAGTTTAGAATGTCATGTTCATGATTAACACTTGGTCATTGCATTTAGTTTAACTTTTCAGTTATGTTTTAGTATTTCATTCTTGCTCAGTTTATGTCATTGCTTAGTTATGCTTTGTTCAACT
>JAJONQ010042627.1:0-10372 GCA_036250385.1 Solanum microdontum | reverse complement strand
TGAGAAATAAAAAATGATATATAGTACAACCCAAATATACTCAAAACAAAACAACAAAATACAATTAAAAGGGGCCAGGCACTAGCAAGTTCCCTCTCCTCACTAAAACCAAAAGAAGTGTCCTCAACACAGAATAACATAAATGCAAAAATGTAAGGATATGATGAGGATCCCTATCAGGTTATGGCTGAGGAGAAGTCTGGCTTAATGAAGACAGAATCAACCAAGGCATCAAGTCCTAGAGCATCTGGCGGAGGAATGGAGTCTGAAGTATGGGTCCCACTCAGACCAATGTCGGAGGTCTCTTGAAGAAAACACTCCATGGTAGCCTGTAAAGTAGAATGCTCCAAATCCTATAGCTCGGTGATAGCCTCCGTGCTCAGCTCCTAAGAAATCCTCCTCACCTGTCTCTAGAATGGAGTCCTCATCATTCTCATCAATAACCTACCCCTCTATAACCCCCATCTCATCAAATATCAAAAATAAATGAGTCTTAGAAACTAGTATCTTAAGAAGGGGTACCTCATACCATGCATAGAAATGTTTGTGGACTTGAGTTGGTCCACATCCATCCTCAAGGCATCAATGTTAACCTTCAAAGTTGTAACCTCCGCAGACTCGCCTCTATCCTAGTCACACCCATCAACCCGACCAGTGAGGGTTTCTAGTCTTAGTCCGTACGTAGTCAAAAGAGTCCACTAATTCACTATCTAGACCCAAAGGGGAGTATGGGAAACCTCAATCGCTCAGGAAATCATATCAGGGACCTCATTCTCTAGATGAGAATATCTATTATATGCTAAATAGAAAAGGCCACCCATTCGGTAAATTAAGGCCTATGTAAGAGGGGGGCCGGGATATAGAAGAAAGTACAACAGATGTAGAGGTAGAAGGAGTGGCAATACTCGAGGGCTCCATTGAAGGAGTAAGATGCATATAATCAGGCTCTAAAGTAGTCGGATCAACTACTAGAGTGGTGTCAGCAGGTGGAGGTTTTTTCCTATATGCATCATCCCTTAAGTAGTTGGCCTCTATCCTCTAGATGTCACTAGAGGAGGGTGGAGTGATATTTTTATCACTCGTCTTTACAAACGTCACTCCAACCAACACACATACCTGAGTAATCAACATCAGAAAGGGTAAAAAGTTCTACTACTACATTTCTCTCATCAGCATCTCCTGATAGATGATGCTCCCCAAGTATAACTTCTCTCAAGTAATAATACGCTCTATTAGGACTGCTTTGGCTAATAGATGATTGATTTATTCTATGACGAATTCAAAGTGATACTAATAAATCCAAACCAATACCTCGTAACCACATTTAAGTCCTTCTCAATATTCACCCAATGCACAATCCACAGGGCTGTAGCATCTAATAGAAAGGGGGCCAACCAACCCCTCAAATCACTGAGATGGTGCTTCACCCTTTCCTCATAAAGAGGTATATAATTAATTCAACAATTCAAAACAACATTGATTGTTTTAGCCCAACATTGGACCATCTTCCCTTGAACCTCAACTTTCTCAATTGGCTTCCAAACTACTCATTTTCTCTTCTTTGAGAGTGCCCTAGTATATGAATCATAGAACTCACAACCCAAGAAGGGACATAGGGTGTCTGAGCTTGGGTGAATTCCTCAAACTTGAGGTATTTGATTATGTTTCAAACTACCATATAGTCACTTATTACTCTGTTAGTGGACATAATCTTATACTCAAGTTTTGTATGTAACCTAGTGCTTTCAATCTATTCATAGCTTGGGGAGCAATCACTAGTAACACTTGAGACACAATGTTGTCTAACGGGATATGCATGATCTTGGGGCAGATTGCACTTCATATATTTTGGGTGACGTGAGGAGCTATAGCTGGTTTATGGACTAGTGTAGGCACACCTTCAGCGTCTACCACTTTATTCTCATCAATAGACCAAGATAATTAACTTTCTCTCCCTCGAGAGTGAAAGTAGTTCTTTTATTAATCAATTGTTCTAACACTTTGGAAATTGGAAAGTTGAAAGGGAAAGGAATAGTGCAATTTTTACACTAATCTAGTGGTCTATAAGACAAACCTATAGACCGTGGGAAGTTCTATGGGCTGTAGGAAGGGAGTCTTAGATTTGGAGATGAATTTTTTGGAATTTCATGTTTCTTAAGTTTGATATACTAATAGATAGGACGGTTTATATGAAGTTTGACGGGTCTCAGATGGGTTCCGTAGAAATGTTCCAGACTTAGTAGAAATTTTTGACTAGAAGTGGAAAATTACGGATGAGGTTTATGGACTATAGAAAAGTAGATGACTAGTAGATTTGTTTCATGCGAAGTAAGGTGAATTTGAGTTTCTGAAGTTGGTTCTATGGTTGACCTGTATGGTCGTGGAAACCTTTACGGACTATAGGTCCAAACCATAAAAACCATTCAATATTTATTTTTAAGGGTATTTGTGTCTTCTCCTATGAATTAAATACCTATAATATATCGTTTTGACCCGAATTCTAATTCCTATAACTACTCTTGTATTTCTAATTACACCCAAACCCTCACATTCAGTCAAATTCACGAATCTCATCTACATTCATCTTCTCCAATTCTCTCTCAAGTTCAAGAAGAAAGCTAAGGTTTCAACCTTTAGGTCTCCTATTCCTACATTGATTTTTGTTTTGGATTATCAAGGTATGTAAGAATTCATCAATGGGTTCCATTCTCCCATTGCGTCCCAAAAGATCTCAATTCTCCAAATTCAGTTTCACCTAATTGCTTAGGGTTTCATGTGATCTTCATGGTTATGAGTTTATTTTGATTTAATTGTTCAATTTCAATCTTCCTTTGGATGTTTTGATAAACTAAATGATTTTCATAAGACCCATGCACTATTCATGATTTTGACTATAAATTTATGAAGATATGAGTTTATGAAGAAAGATATGAACTTATGAATATGATTTATGAAATTTATGCATAATTTATGAAAATAATGTTTTATGAACTAAGGTCACTTTTAAAGTAAGTATCAATGAAATTGTGAAAGCATTTTCTCATATATTAAGGTATCATGATTGGTGAAAGGTTTTCTCACATATGCATGATTCATGATTTAAGGATCTACTCTAAGATATTTTAAGTTTGATTTAGTAACTTAATTTTTCTTTTCCATGTATGATAATATGCTTATGATTATGAATATTCCATTGGGATTTTACTAGCACCAAGAGGATATTGAGATGGAGGCTCTCGCGTTAGTAGAGACCAAGTCTCTAGTAGTAATCTCATTGTCCCTACCTACGTGCCCCCATAGGATTTGTAGTAGCAATACATAATTAGTGGATCCATCTAAGCTAAAAGTTAAGGTCCTTGCCTTGGCAAGTAAGGACATATTTTTTCAACAAGACACCAGATTCCACATTATAACTCACATAGTCTATGTCAGTTAGCGGTAAATATCCTAAAAAATGACCTAAGTTACTTTTAAAAGGTATATGAAGCTTTCCATATGATTTTTAGATGCATTGACCATGTTCATGACTTATGATTCCATTTTAACGGGTTTTACTGTGTTTTAGTTTGGTCATACTAAACATGATTTTCATTTATGTCTCCTTGTGATCATGTTTTACATTTTAATACATATCCCTCATACTTAGTACATTTTATGTACTAATGTATATTTGTGCCAATATTGTCTCATAATATAGGGTTCGACGCTTTCTTTTCTCTCGCTCGTGGCTAGCTTGGACTACTATTGGTAGTGGATTGGTGATCCTCATACTTCAAGGGCATGAACGTTATTGTTTTTTTCATGTACTTTGAAATTTTTATATGGTGTATGGATTACATTCCAACCATTCTTTTAATATAGTAGATTGACTTGTCAAGACTGTGTATAGACTTCCTCTTTTATGCCAAACTCTTCTATTTATATGAGATTTTCTACTTTTTGTTCTATTATGTAGTGATGTGTTTATGTCAAGTGGCTTGTGTAGGGCCTCTCGGGCTCTTATACTCCATGTCAAATCTGGGGTGTACTTTGTGTCTTGACAAAGTTGGTACCAGAGCCAGGTTTTAGAAAAGGTCCTAGAATGTTTGACAAGCCGCGTCGAGTAAAGTCTTGTTCATAAGTATGAAGCGCGCCAAATTTATGAATAGGAGACTAAAAAATGTTTAGGAAACTTCAATTCTTTTATCTCTCTAAAGTCATGCCATATAGTCTATCTCTATAAAGATCCTTCATCTAAATCTTGTTTGATATTTTTCAAGATATTGCCCCTCGAAGAGCTTATGTGAGAAATAATGTGGGTGAGAATATGGAGCCCGAGGTTCCTCAAGTTCTGTTCGATCTTTTGGCCGATCAAGTGACTCATGCCGAGTTTCGAGCCGCTTTACATATGTTGGCTCAAGATATTACAACTCAAGCTAATAGAGATGCCATTGATCCCGTGAACTCAAATGTGGGTATGACGGTGACAAGGATATAAGGGACTTCACTAGAATGAATCCTCCAGAGTTCCATGGATCTAAGGTTTATGAGGATCCTCAAGAGTTTATTGATGAGGTATATATGATAGTTAGAATTATGGGATTACCTACAATAGAAAATACATAATTGATTGCTTATCAACTCAAGGTTGTTGCTTATGTTTGATTCAACAATTGGAAGGAAGAGAGGGCGGTTGATGTGGGTCCTCTTGATTGGGAGAAATTCAAAGGAACTTTTCTTGATCGTTTCATTCCTATCGAAATGAG
The DNA here is from genome assembly GCA_036250385.1 of Solanum microdontum. Classification (NCBI taxonomy): domain Eukaryota; kingdom Viridiplantae; phylum Streptophyta; class Magnoliopsida; order Solanales; family Solanaceae; genus Solanum; species Solanum microdontum. The sequence goes on along the minus strand of JAJONQ010042627.1, from coordinate 5,627 downwards.
AGAAGAGAAAATCCTTGAGTTAATAAACTCTGACAAAGAAATATGAGTTTGAAGGAATATGCTTTTAAGTTTACTCAATTGTCTAAGTATGCTCCAACTAAGGTTGTGGACTATAGGTCAAGGATAAGTAAGTTTATGTTGAGTGTTTCCAACTTGGATGTTAAAGAGTGTTGTACTTCCATGTTGATAAAGGAAATGGATATCTCCCATTTGATGATACATTCCCAACAAATTGAAGAGGAATAGCTCAAGGAAAGGGAAAGAGAGTCTAAGTGGGAAAGGACTGGTGATGGTGACTTTTCTCATTCTAAGTTTGGTGGACATGGGCGTCCTCAATTTTGGAAAAAGGTTTTCCTGTTAAGTATCTTATAATGCTCCAACTCGTAAGTTTAACAAAGAAAGGGTGTTTAACCCTAAGCCTCAAGAATTAAATGGTGGTGGATCTTCTATATCTACTTGCCATAGGTATGGCAAAAGGCATGATGACAAATGTTTGGCTTGTACATATGGATTCTTAAGTTGAGGAAAAAATGGTCAAGAGATGAGAGATAGGCCATTGCTTGCTACTAATGGACATGATTGTAACACCTCAGAATTTAGAAGTCTAGAAAAGGAGCAAAGAGAGGTCACCAGCCCAAAACTGAGCCATGGAACCCATCATGGAGCCCTTCACGGGCAGTGAAGGTCACCACGACTCGTGGTGGTGCTCGATGGCTACCTTCTAGTGCTTGGCCAAGAGGGGGATCCCCTTCCACAAGCCCTTAGATGGCTCGTTGAGAGCCTCATGCCCCGTAGTGGTAGTTATGGAGGGGGGCCAACTTCCTCCCACGAGCCCCTAGACGAGTCTTTATGGGCTAGACGGACCGTGAAGGTGGGCGTGTGGAGGGTCAGGACTTGCCTAGCCACTGGTCTAGGGACCACGAGTGCCTAGACGACTCGTCGATCCCTAGATGGCTCGTGAAGCCCTCTATCTGGGCTCGTGTCAACTGTAAGTCATGGTCAGTTGGGTCTTTTCCTAATTATTTTATCTTGATACTATGTTGTTTTGCCCTTAACTAGAATCCCTATATAAGTGATTTTAACCCAAAAATCAACCCATTCAAGTCATTCTCTCAAATTTGCAAAAGAAGAAGAAGTGTTCCTCTCAAATATTTCTCTTTCTAGAAAGGCTTGAAGAAAAAGGGTTCAACTTAGGGTTCCAAGTCAAGTCTCCGATTCCTCCATTGAAGTTAAGCAATTGGAATTGAGGTATGATAGTTTTCATCTATGGAATTCCCAACTTCTCCAATTTTCAAAGTTAGAATTCCCCAATTGAGTTAGGGTTTTCTTATATCTTATGGGTTCGCTTAATTATCAATTTAATTGATTGTATTGTGTTCTCTTATGCATGAATTGAGTAAATATCATTTTATTATGATGATCCCCCATGAACCCATGAAATCCCCATGTTTTTCAAAGTTATGAGCATATAATGTGGGGTTTGGATTATGAAAGAGAAGTTTATGAAATCAAGCATGTTCTCATAAAATCTATGTAAATATTTTAAGAATGATTTGAGATTAAAGTATCAATGATGTTGTTATTGTTGTGTTGTTGAAAGGATTTCTCATATACAAATGTAAGCATGAATTGTGAAAGGTTTTCTCACATGATAAGGGTTCTTAGGGTTGAATGACTTTCTCACCTAAAATGAACCAATGTTAAGGAGCTATTCTAATGATGAGGCAAGAGGCGATTACCCATGCTCTCTAATAGAAAGACAAGAGGCGATTACTCATGTCATATGATGTAAGGACAAGAGGCGATTACCCATGTTCCTTTAAGAGCTAAGATGAATATGAATAAGAACTATTCTGTGGAAGTTAAGCTCATAACCGAGTGGACAAGTGGCAATTACCCATGTCCCATAAACTATGTGCTAACATAGGAGTGTCTAGATAGACATTAGCTAGTGAATCCACATAAGCTAGAAGTTCATGGTCCTTACTGTTGAAAGTAGGACAACTCTTTTCAATGTGGGAGACACCAGATTCCATGATGATAGCTCTCATGGTCTTATATGTCGATTAAGGCTACTTTCCACAAGCAAGTTATGATGAACTAAGGTTACGTCAAGGAAGTATCACATGCATGTTTAAGATGATGACTATGTTCATTGACCATGTTTTATGACTCATGTTTTCTAACTCTCTTATCTCATGTTTTAGCTTCGTCATTGCTTTTCATGAAGGTATCTCTTTTAAGTATGTTTTCAAATGTTTTATCAATGGCTATCATACTTGGTACATATTTTTTACTAACGCATAGTCTTGCCTACATTTCCCCAAATGTAGGGTTCGACAGTCAGGGTTCCGAGTTTTGTGGCTAGAGTTCGTTAACGAGATTCCAAGCTTTAGTGAGTCCTCATGCTTCGAGGATCGGATCTTCATTGTCTTTAGTTCTTCCTTATTCTCAGTTTTGAACATGATGTACATGCTAGGCCCAGATTCATTCTTATGTACTAGATGACTATTGAGACGAAGTTAGAATTTCCGCTTTGCTTTATACAAATTGATACCTTAAAATTGTCTTTTAAATATCTTTGTCTATTTCTTATAATATGAATGCTAAGTGGCTAGTATGGGGCCTCTCGGGGTCCTATACGCCATGTTACACCTAGGGGCTACCTTGGGCCATGACAAGGATGGTAGGTGATAACGCACAAAAGTCCTACTTAAAACCAATTAAAAGGGATATCGGTTGTAGTCAATAAAAAATCCAACGAAGAGTCGTGGTTGAATCAAACAGATAATGTTATATCGTGGAGAATTCCTCTCAAGAAATTTGGACTTTAAAATCGCTCATTTGCAATAGTAAGAACAAGTTGGTGGATAGTTCCACCAATTTAATATAAAGATTTGGTTATAAATTATCACAATTAAACTAAAGCATTGATAGAATCAAAAGTTAACAAGCAATCTAGGGTTGCGGGGTTTGGAAATCGATATCACATAGGGGTAATAGTGTTGATCTATAGCGATGAACATTCATGAATAGGCTAAGTCATTTTCATTGACGCTAATCATCTTTCGATCTCAAAACATCTATGCATAGAATCTCCTCTAGGTCTCATCTAAATGCCAACCTAAAAAACCCAATACCTTAATCTATTCTCTCTTTCAAGAACATGGAAAATAGATCCGACCCATAACCACTATTTTCAAGCAAGTTAAAAACATCAAACTTAAATTTCTGTTATCACACTAATTACCCACTTCAATCAAACTTTTTTTAGCATCAATCCGAGATCGCAAGTAGGAATTAAGTTTGCTACCTTAACCTATAAATTACCCCCATGCTAATTAGACCCAATTTATGTATGAGCAACAGCAAAACAGAGCATAGCACAATACCCACTACATTAAATCAACACCAACTCCATAATTGCACCCCTAGATCTTGGGGTTTTAGCCACCCATTAGAAAAAGTAAAGAGATTATACCTTCCATGAAAGCAACCACGGTAACATGAAATTAAGAAATTACAAGTAAACCCACTTTGGATTAAAATTTAATTTGCCAATTTCAAGCACAAAGTTGTAAAACCCCAAAGCTAGAAAATTTTTCTTCAAAGCTAAAGTGTCACGACCCAGGGGTACCCCCTAGATGTAACACGGCATACTCAACCTCGAAGGGGTCTTATACAAGCCCTTAGCATATCATAAACATAATTAATATAAATGATGCAGAATTAAAACTTTTACAATCGAAGTCTTTTCATAAAATCAAAATATAATTCTAGACATTGTCTCATTAACCATCTAATACAATCAAGAATTCAATAAGAGTCATAGCCCTTTACAACATAGTCTCAAATGAAAATGTAAGAAGAAACTAGACATAAACAACTCTTGTCCTCGAACCATGAGGACTCACCAAAAGCGTGGAGAATAGTCAATCCAAGATTTTGATCAATAAGGAAGCACAACTCAACAACCGGCCCTTACAGTTGTAGAAAAATGTAGATAATATGGGTTAGTATAAAATTGCACCAAGTATGGAAGCCATGCACTAAAATCCTTAAATCATGCAAAAAGGGACATTTTAGTTGAAACCATGCACTTTATCATTTTTTTTCAAACTCATCATGCACAATAGTGTAAATACATAGTCAAACCAATTTATAAGCAACCCTAGGCTTTACTTGTGCAATGCATAGACAAGATCCCATAATCCTATCTAATACTAAGTATCACCTTTAGGCCACCATAATAATACATATCATACCTTGACCTCATCCATAACAAATATTCATAGACAAGCAAACATTCATGTTCATTAACTTGTAATAAGGAAAGCCATTCTTAGCAACAATCCATATCATACATGCATAAATTCACATACCTTCATAGCATAAGGAAACTACACCATAACCCAAGTCTACTTGTGCAATGCATAAGTGAAGTCACATACCCCTAGTCACACTAGGTAGAACTCCTTGAGAAGTCATAAGCATAGTTCACGTTCTTGTTATATTCATATTCTTGTAATGCAGGGAAAATAGCCTTAACAGACATAGACCATGTGAGCTACATGGAATCCGGTGTCATGTCCCACACCGAAAAGAGATGTCCTACTTGCCTAAGGTAGAACTACATGTATTAGCCTTTAGGTGGATCCACTAGCTAAAGACCTATGTGGGCACATAGTTATGGGCTAGGGAGATTGCTTCAAGAAACCCCAAACCTACTGTATTGACGGGGGAGCTTCCATCTCATGAGATTATCTTTAGAGAACCTGTCCTTTTTAATTGACGGGAGGGCCTCTACCTCATATTCCATATCCACTCAGTGCTAAGCATTATTTCCCAAAATTATATGTTTAATCTTTGAATTGAACTTACATGCATGAATGAGTATCTTACCCTTCATTCAACACAACTCACAACATAGCTCATAGATTCAAGTAGGTGAGAATGGACTTTCAACCTTAAAACGTCATTAATATATGAGGAGAACTTTCACATTATATTGATATTGTGTTCATAAGAATAGTCTTTCAATCAGCACAACAATATTATCATAGTCATAAATATTACAAGTAATAGTCATGTGTAGGGGTATAGGGAGAAAGATCTTTTCATCAATACCACAATTATCTCATAGTCATAGCATCTTCACTTTCTAAGTGAATCATAAGTTCATACCGAATTCTCATCAACATGTCCAAACCCTCATAATTTTCCCTTCAAGGACAATGAATCACATTCAACCCAAACATCTAGAATTTCTACTTTAGATATGGAGAATATTATGACTCAATAAACTCAATCAACATATACAAAATCCATTCACATAATTCTATAATCACTCAACCCACATCATGAAGTCACAATTTAGTAATAGGGGGAAATCATGGGTTCTTGGGGGATGTTCATCATAAATTGATACGTTCAAATTACACCTCCCTAAAGAAGCATAAGCGATCGTTATCAAGTAAAGAACCCAACTTGTAGGTTGGGGTCGATCCCACGAGGAAAATGGTTTAGACTTAACTTTAACCAACAATTATATTCGTTTAGTCAAATTACTTCCAGAAACAAGTAATTAAAGGGGGGGGGGGGATTTGTGAAACAAATTGTAAGAATTC
>JAJONQ010042625.1:0-10386 GCA_036250385.1 Solanum microdontum | reverse complement strand
TAGCTAAATTATCAGCCTTAATGATACCAATACAATATATCATACTGATTTAGTATCAGTTAAACAAAATTAGTTGAGGGGTATATAGTTTAATTATTTAGTGGGATATGAATGTAACTATTTTACTTTTATGGGATATTTGCTTAGTTTCCCCTATTTTAAAGTCGTGCGGGCCTAGGCTGTTACGACCCAAACCTACACCCTGGACGTGGCCGGTACTCAAGAACCATTGATGGTCCCTAAGCAAACCCTCATCCTGGCTGACTACATGCAGAAGACTAACTTGAGCATACACACACATCAAATTGAAAGAAACGTTTAAAAGTAGTTTACTGAATCTCAAAGCTTCGCTGAATATACTGAGTATGAAACATAAGTTTTAAATAAAATATCTGAAAATGAAAGACTCTCCAAAACTGTCTATCTATGAAGCCTCTACTATATATAGACGAGTGTCGAGACAAGACCCACGACTACTCAAAATGCCACTAATACTAACAACTCATAAAATTGGAGTCCTCTGGAAGCAATGAGACCTCACTCGAAAGCTGACGAACAGATGAAGTGATCTCAACAAACTCTTATTGAGGATGTTAAGAACCTATATCTGCATCATTAAAAGATGCAGGTTGAATGACATCAGTACATGTCATGTACGAGTATGTAATATAGATGAATAACAAATAACTGAAGGAAAGGACTACAATAGATATAAATATATATTCAACTGAATGTAAAGAAATAAAAGAGTAAAATCATTAAAACTTTACAAAAATACTTACTAATCTCTAAACTCAACATATTAAGTGATATAATAAAAATACACTTTTAACTCTATCTGAGAGATTCTCTAACCGACAACCATCACTATGAGCTACGTGATGATACAACGGCTCGCCCACGCAGCCAGAACTGTCCTATACCTTGCCGGGGTATAGAACACCTCAACTTAGTAGATCCACTAAACTCTGCCCGAAGGCACTTAGGATTTATCTAAAAAGTATGTTCATGTATCCATGTTGACATACATTATTTATGAGGAATGTGAGTTGTCTGAACTCATCCCCCTATCGTTGCTCAATACTACTCCCAATAATATATACTCATGCTCAACGTTTAAACACATACTCTTCCTCTAGTTTGAGATAATATCTCAAACTATCCTCTTAAAAGTGGTAACTGCTCTTGAAATATCTTTGAACTCATAACTCATTTAGGAATCAAAGTTTCTTTTTTATCAATGTAAAAACTGAGACCTTTGGGAATACTTAATTCCCTTATACTCTTACTCAATTCATACTTGAAAACTCTTTCTCAAAAATATATCAAAATTATATAGTGATATGATCATTGATGACTCGGGAAGTCATAAGGCAACATTGATGGTATGTCTAGATACCTACTGCTTAAACATTGATGACATACTCGATTGTCATACGAATTACGTTTTAAAAACTCTTTCTCAAAACTCATCTTTACTTTTTCAAAAACTCAGTTTAAAAACTCAAATGTTGGCTTTAAAAAGCTTCTCAAAATTTATAACTCAATATATAGGGTTCATACGGAATTATGGACATGAACGACTCAACTCAGGGGTCTTAATAGCAATATGGAAACTCAATACTCAGAACTCAAGAACGCAAGAACTCAAGGGCACTACTCCTCTCAAGAATACTCAATTCATAGGGTTCATGTTGAAATATAGACATGAACGAATCAACTCAAGAATAGTAATGCATAACATATAGAAATTCTATATTTAGGAATAGATTTTCAAAAAGAAACAGGAACTCGAGAACTTAAAATCAACTCATCTCAAGAATACTCAAATTTAGAGGTAGAATCCTAGATTTCTCTTTTACTGATTTGAATGTAGATGTAGGGAGTGAGGACGAACTAGTCCAACACTATGATAGCATTACATACCTGGAGGAATCAGGTTCTTGAAGAATCTTGAAGAAGAACTTGATTAGAAGCCTTGAAACCCTAGCTCAAATCAAGAAAACCTTTCGTGAAATTTCTTGAATTAGTTTCTTGAAAATCTATGGTCAAGAATTATGTCATTAATGATTCATAATTGTATGAAGGAATTTGAATTGGAAAGAATGGAATTCTTGGAGAAGAACTTACCTTGAAGAAGAATCTTGAAAAAGATGGAAAGAATCTTGAATGGAGTCTTCTACTTTGATTTTTTCCTTAGGGTTTTGCCTTAGGGTTTGAGAGAGAAAAGAATGGGGGATTAAGAGATGAAAATATGATTGTTTTAAGCCTTTAATTAGTCAAGAAATCCGTTTAGGATTTTCTTAGAGGTAAAAAGACAAAAATGGCCCTTTTTAATGTTTTCTCGTCGTCTAATTCGTCACTGCACTATAAGGTTACTAAAATGACCATAACTTTTTACTTGAAACTTGAATTGATGCAAAATTTGTGGCGTTGGAAAGAAGATTCAAATACCTTTAATTTGATAGGTTATGGGCCACGTAACTCTTTATATTCTAAGAGATATGGTCATTTGAAGTTGACCCAAAGAGAATCTTTCATCAAAACTTAATAGGTAAGGAAACTTTCAACTCAACTTTGTGCTATGAGTTTCTAGTGACCTTAATTGATATCTAAAATCATTTCCACACTAAAGAATTTACATATACACATATGGGCAATTTAAGAATCACCCGTTATGACCCTACAAGTAAATGAAGAATAGTTCAAGTCTTAAATTAGAAATTTTTGGGGTGTTATATAGGCCTAAAGTGGACAACATCACTAGAGAGCTGAGTCGTTACAACATTCATATATATATTTATATATATACTCATGTAGTCATCTATGACATCAAATACGCTCTCAGTCTTAGGTGATATTTTAGCTATTCGAGATTCAAATTATACGAAATTTAATTTACATTTTAAAGAATATTTTTCATTATATTGACATGAGAAGAATTACATTATATAATATTTTTTTAACATTGAATAAGCCTAGAGGCCATGAGTAGTAAACTACACAATGTGATTTTTACTTAAGTATCGTTTATTTTTTAGTGAGTAAATAATATAATTGAATCTCAATAAGCGAAAATTATAACATAAATAGTACGTAAATGCATGCATGGTTTAAAGACATAATAATTAGGAACAATATATCAATATCAAATACCTATAATTATAAACCACATTTTTTGTGTGCTTTATGTACTGACAAAATGATTCTTGAATAAAAACATTTTAGTGATAGATGTAGGGCATGAGGACAAACTCAGTCCATCACTATGGTAACCTTACATGCTTGGAGGAACAAAGTTCTTGGCGAAACAGTTGGATGAACGCTTGAAAACCCTAGCCTTCTCCTCTTGGATCCTTGCTCTAAGACTTGGAAGCGTTACTGAACGTAGAATAATTGACTAACACTATTTAAACCCTTTACTAGGTGTAAAAATATTGTAATTTTGGCTTAGCTGTGGTGAGAAAAGACTTAAATATCCCTCTTGAAAGTTGGCGTAAACCTTCTACGGGTCCATCTACGGTTCGTGGTATATTCTCCAGACCATAGATATCATCTGTGGAATTTATATTGAATTTTACAGCTCAAAATTTAATTCTATGGGTCTAATCTATGACCCGTAGAAGTTCCTACGGCCTGTAGTGTAACATTGTGCAATTTGAAATAGCTATGAAGAAGCTTGTAATTGGAAATAGTCATTTTTGGAAAGAATTCAAAATCTGAAAATTTAGTTAAGTATGGAAAAACATGAGTTTTTGGTCAACTTCACATGGTTATAAGTCCTAGCTCAGGATGAGTTAGGTGTATTTCAAGTTATGTTTGGAAAGCCTTTGTAATTATCTTTCCAATGCCGCCGAGTTTGCTCGATTTCGAGTTCGTATGAGTGAGTTATGCCCTTTGGAAGTTGGGCTGTTGGCATAGGGCAGTTTAGTCCGAATTTGTAAGGGTATTTTGGTCTTTTCCCTAACCATTTCTTTTGGTTATATTAAAGGTCTAGACTGATTTTAATTCAGTTTTTGCCTTTTAAAAGTGAGAGTTAGGGTTGTGAGTGAAGAGAGAAAGAAGAGGAGAAAGAGAAGAAAAAGCAAAGTTCGTCAAGATCGCCGTGGTTTTCGTCGGGGGTGATCCCTAATAAGGTATGTGAGATCATAGTGTTAGGTTGGTTCATTCCCCCACACTCCAAACTCGTTTTAATTAGGAAATGAGAAAAGATTGGTTGTGTTTGATGATTTCTTGTGGTTGGTTGAAGTCTCTTGTTGATTTGGTACATCTTTCCAGATGGAATTTCGAGTTGAATCTATTGTATATTGAGGGTTTCAATGATTATGAGTGTTTGGGGGAAAGAACCTTTGTTGTTGAGAGGGTTTAGAGTTGGAGAAACTAAGGAGAAAAGTCAGATTTTCTGGGGAAAAGGCTGGGGCGTCGCGCCAGCCAGCGTGCCCCAAAAGGGACTCTGAAGTTCCCCCTTGGGGCGGCGCACCATGCAGTGCGCCCAGCAGGCCCTTCTGGAATTTGAGGGCTGGCGCCCCGCGCCTCTCAGAGCGCCCAGGACTCCAATCCTCCTCATTCCTTCCCCACTTTTTCATGCATGTTCCTTGGTAATGTACCTATGTTTTCTAGTTGTTTTCAACACCCTAAGGTACATCTAAACATCACAAACTCATTCATAAACATGAGATCATTACCCTTGAATCCGTAATCCAAATCGAGGAAAGTTAGGATCAAAATCAAGTGAAGTTAGAGTCCAGTCTAGAAGTTAAGAAGCAAGTCAAAGCAAGTCTTTAAAGTTTTTCCAAGAGTCTTTATTGAACGTTTTAACTTCGTTTTAAGGCTCAAGTTTCAAGTTAAGCCAAAAGTATAGAGTTGAGTTCATTTCTCAAAAGTTATTAGGGAACTAAGTATTCCCGAAGAAGTTTATAAATGTTTTTACAATTGAGTAAGAAAGGAACTATGTTTTTTCCAAGAGAGCCTTTGGGCTAAGCTTTGAGCAATTATCTCAAAATAAAGAAAGATGTGTTTAAAACACTTATGAGCTAAAGTATTTTTGGGAGTAGTATTGAGCACCGAGTTAGGAACGCGAGTTCATTTAAGTCAACTTTCCATAAGAACCATGTAGCCAGTATGGGATCTAACGGGTCATTCTTTTTAGATGATCACGTAAGTTAAGCTAGTGGATCCACTAAGTTAAGTAAGGTCCTATATCACGGCAAGGTATAAGATAGTCCTTGGGCAACGTGAGGTAAAACGTTGTATCATCACTAGGGCTCATAGTGGTGGTTGTCGGATAAAGAACCTCCCACAAAAGTTATAATACTTTTATATACGTAAAGTTGAGTTTGTTATTGTCTTATGTTTTAACGAACTAAGTTGTTTACACTGTTTTACAAGCTTTATATATATTGCATGCGTCTTATTACTTTATATTGAGTTTGGTTATTCATGAGTCGAACAGAGCCAAGGTAAGAGTTCCTTTGTACTCCTTTCAAGCTTAAGTTGTTGTTTAGCTTTCCAGCTCGCATACTCGTACATTCAATGTACTGATGCCAGTTGGCCTGCATCTTATTATGATACAAACACATGTACCCAGGATCAACATCCAGCACGCCGTTGATCCAGCTGAGCACTCTAGGGTCAGTGGTGAGCCTCCTTGCCTTCCGGAGGACTTTGTTATTTTGTGTTCCTAGTTTTGCTTTATTAGGATGTTGAGGGGTCTGTCCCAACATCTATCTCAGTGTTATAGAGCCTTCATAGACAGTCAGTCAGTTAGTATAGAGTCTCTCATTTATGTATATATATAAATATTCTATTTTGAGACACGAGTTACCTTTTTGGCCAGTTTTCATCAGTTAGGTGGTTTTATGACCTTCCATTGCATGAAGTTATTCTGTTGAGTTAAGTTTCCGCTGAGTTAAGTAAGCCAGGCCAAGGGTTCGCTTGGGGCCAGCGATAGTCTTCGAATGCCGGTCCCGCCCAGGTGTAGGCTTGGGGCGTGACAAACTTGGTATCAAAGCACAGAGTTCAAGAGTCCTAGGGAGTCTATGAAGCCATTTTTGTCGAGTCCTAGTTATCGGTGTGAAGCGCGCCACATCTATAATTAGAAGGCTACAACATTTAGGAACTATCTCACTTCTTTCACATTCATCTTGTGCGTTGGAGTTTATCTTTAAAAAGTTTCTTTCTAATTCGTGCTTGCGCGTGTTTTCAGATAATCATGCCTCAGCAAAGAGTTGGTAGAGGGCGTCCTGCTAGGCATTATTTTGAGGAACAAAAGTTGCCTTTTGCACCGGGAGTGCAACATCAAGGGGAAGTTACTAATACTGAGTTCAGAGAGGCATTTACGATACTAAGTCAAGCTGTGACTAATCCGATAGGTCGGCAAATAGGAGCTCGACATGAAGGAGTTGACACTTCAAGGATCCGTGAGTTCTTGGGGATGAATCCTCCGGGTTTCATGGGTTAGAGCACTACTGAGGATCCAGAAAACTTCATTGAGGAGCTGAAGAAGATTTTTGATGTGATGCATGTGGCAGATACTGAGCGAGCTGAACTAGCTACGTATTAATTGAAGGATTTTGCTAGAACTTGGTTTGACCAGTGGAAAGGGGGTAGAGCTGAGAATGCACCACCTGCGAGTTGGGCCTGTTTTGAGGAAGCTTTCTTGGGGCATTTCTTTGCTCGAGAATTGAAAGAGGCCAAGGTACGTGAGTTCCTCACACTTAAGTAGGAGTCCTTGAGTGTTCATGAGTATGGGTTGAAGTTCGCCTAACTATCTCGTTATGCTCCGGAGATGGTTGCGGACATGTGGAGTAGAATAAGCTTGTTCGTTGCTGGGCTGTCTCGTCTGTCGAGTAAGGAAGGTAGGGCTGCAATGCTTATCGGGGACATTGACATATCAAGGTTGATAGTTTATGTGCAGCAGGTCGAGGAAGAGAAGCTGAGGGGCAGGGAAGAGTTGAGAAATAAGAGAGCTAAGACCGGTAATGAGTCCGGGCAGCAGAAAGGTAATGCGAACCGTTTGTACTTTCAACAAAGGCAAAAGGGACCTGCTCTATCATCTGCTAGGGCACCTGCACCCAGATACAAAGGTGAACATAATGGCCAGAATTCGAAGGACTTCAAGGCTAGACCATTACAGTCTTCAGGTAGTGTGGCACAAGGAGGTAGTTTGACCCCTGCATGTGCTAGGTGTAGTAGAACCCACCCAGGTAAATGTCTTGATGGTCAGACATGTTGTTTTAAATGTGGACAAGAGGGTCATTTAATGAAGGAGTCCCCTAAGAACAGGTAAGGTGGTGGAAATCTGGGCAACAGGGCCCAAACTTCATCAGTTGCTCCCCCAGACAGGATGACACCTAGAGGAGCTACTTTTAGTACAGGCAGAGGAGTAAACTGCCTCTATGCAATCACCAGTCGCCATGAGCAAGAGAATTCTCCAAATGTTGTCACTGGTATGATCAAAGTCTTTGCTTTTGATGTGTATGCTTTGTTAGACCCAGGATCAAGTTTATCTTTTGTAACTCCTTATGTTGCAAATAAGTTTGATGTTCTTCCTGAAAGACTTTGTGAACCCTTTTTTGTTTTTACACCTGTTGGGGAGTCTATTCTAGCAGAAAGAGTCTATCGTGATTGTCCTGTTTCCATCAATCACAAGAGCACCATGGCTGATTTGGTTGAGTTAGACATGGTAGATTTTGATGTCATTTTAGGTATGGACTGGCTTCATGCCTGTTATGCATCATTAGATTATAGAACTCTAGCGGTCAAGTTTCAGTTTCCGAATGAGCCAGTCATAGAGTGGAGTAGTAGTTCAGCCGTGCCTAAGGGTCGTTTCATTTCGTACTTGAAGGAGAGAAAGTTAGTTTCGAAAGGTTGTGTCTATCACTTAGTCTGAGTTAATGACTCTAGTGTTGAGATACCTCCTATTCAGTCAGTTCCTATATTAAGAGAGTTTTTAGAAGTTTTTCCTGATGACCTAGCCGAAATTCCTCCTGAGAGAGAAATAGATTTCGGCATAGACCTCATTCCAGATACTCGTCCTATCTCTATTCCGCCATATAGAATGGCACCAGCAGAGTTGAATGAGTTGAAAGAGCAGTTGAAAGATCTCTTACATAAGGGTTTCATTCGATCAAGTGTCTCACCTTGGAGAGCTCCGGTCTTGTTTGTGAGAAAGAAAGATTGTTCCCTTAGAATGTGTATAGATTACCGCCAGTTGAACAAGGTTACCATAAGGAATAAGTACCCTCTTCCGAGGATTGATGATCTTTTCGATCAGCTTCAGGGTGCCACCCATTTTTTGAAAATTTACCTCAGATCGGGCTATCATCAATTAAGAGTAAGGGAATGTGATATTCCAAAAACAGCTTTCAGAACTAGATACGGTCATTATGAGTTTTTGGTCATGTCCTTTGGTTTGACCAATGCACCGACAACATTCATGGACCTTATAAATAGAGTCTTCAAACCTTATTTAGATATGTTTGTTATCGTCTTCATTAATGACATACTAATCTATTCAAGGAATGAAGAAGATCATGCTAGTTATCTCAGAATAGTTCTTCAGACTCTGAAAGACAAGGAGTTGTATGCCAAGTTCTCTAAGTGTGAGTTTTGGCTTGAGCCTGTGGCATTCCTAGGCCACATTGTATCTGGTGATGGAATTAAAGTTGATACTCGGAAAATTGAGGCTGTGGAGAATTGGCCTAGACCCACATCTCCAACTTATATTAAGAGTTTCTTGGGTTTAGCCGGCTATTATAGAAGGTTTGTAGAGGGTTTCTCGTCTATTGCATCTCCTTTGACCAAGTTGACTCAGAAGACAGTGAAATTTCAATGGTTTGAAGCTTGTGAGAAAAACTTTCAGTCATTGAAAAAGAGTTTGATTTCTGCTCCAGTTTTGACCTTACCAGAAGGAACTCAAGGTTTTGTGGTGTATTGTGATGCATCTAGAGTTGGTTTGGATTGTGTCTTAATGCAGAATGGCAAGGTTATAGCTTATGCCTCCAAATAGTTGAAGATTCATGAGAAAAACTACCCAATCCATGACTTAGAGTTGGCTGGTGTAGTATTCGCTTTGAAGATATGGCGTCATTACTCGTATGGTGTGCATGTTGATATATTCACTGATCACAAGAGACTTCAATATGTGCTTACTTAGAAAGAGCTTAATCTCAGACAGAGGAGGTGGTTAGAATTACTCAAGGATTATGACCTGAGTATTCTTTACCACCCAGGTAAGGTTAATGTTGTTGCTGATTTTTAAGCAGGTTGTCTATGGGTAGCACCGCCCATATTGAAGAAGGGAAGAGAGAGTTAGCAAAAGATGTGTATAGACTGGCACGCCTAGGAGTCAGACTTATGGATTCCACAGAAAGATGAATAGCGGTAACGAACGGGGCCGAGTCATCATTAGTGTCAGAAGTGAAAGAGAAACAAGACCAAGATCCCATTTTGCTTGAGTTGAAGAAAAATGTTCAAAAGCAAAAGGTATTATTTTTTGAACAAGGGGGAGATGGTGTATTGAGATTTCAAGGTAGATTGTGTGTACCTATGGTGGATGGACTCCAAGAGAAGATTATGGAAGAAGCTCATAGCTCCAGATATTCCATTCATCTGGGTTCCACAAAGATGTATCGTGACTTGAGAGAAGTTTATTGGTGGAATAGCATGAAGAAAGGCATTTCTAAATTTGTTGCTAAATGTCCAAATTGCCAGCAAGTGAAAGTTGAATACCAAAGGCCCAGTGGTTCGACGCAGAATATAGAACTTCCAAAATGGAATTGGGAGATGATCAATATGGATTTCATCACAGGGTTTCCAAGGTCTCGTAGACAACATGATTCTATTTGGGTAATTGTCGACATAATGACAAAATCAACCCATTTTCTGTTGGTAAAGACTACCCATTCAACAGAAGATTATGCCAAGTTATATATTCAAGAGGTGGTGAGACTTCATGGTGTCCTAGTCTCCATTATTTCAGATAGAGGTGCACAATTTACTGCACAGTTCTGGAAATCTATTCAGAAAGGCCTGGGTTCGAAGGTGAACTTAAGTACTGGCTTTCATCCTCAGACTGATGGGCAAGCAGAGCGCACTATTCAGACTTTAGAAGATATGTTGAGGGCTTGTGTGATCTATTTCAAAGGGAGTTTGGATGATCACCTACCTCTCATTGAGTTTGCCTACAACAACAATTATCACTTTAGCATCCAGATGGCTCCATATGAAGCTCTTTATGGGAGAAGATGTAGATCTCCTATTGGATGGTTTGAAGTTGATGAAATAGGGTTGATAGGACCAAATTTAGTTCACCAAGCTATGGAGAAGGTGAAAGTGATTCAAGAGAGGTTGAAACACAGAGTAGTCAAAAATCCTTCATTGATG
>JAJONQ010042622.1:0-10838 GCA_036250385.1 Solanum microdontum | reverse complement strand
ATGGACTCTTCACATACTCTCAACAATTCCTGTCCTTACAATTTCTATCCGTGCTCAACTTGATAGCAATGCTGGGAATAATTACCAACTACCACTCTATAGGACACTGCCTACTATTACAGATGTTACTGACACAAGTATCGAGTAACTTTTGTTGCGTTCGTCAGGGTTGATCAAGACTTCATGAGCAGTACAACTGTCATTTTCCCCTTTCACAATGTTCTCATAAAGTTGCTCACGAATCAAAGTGTGAATGTCACTTCGAAGTCTCACACACTTTCTGATCGGAAATGAGGTGGGCAATTTATGTATTTTGTTTATGTGTTCTATCTTTTTTCCTTATATATTTTTTTTTCACAATTTTATCTGCATCCACTAGAAATTAATCAAGGTACAGACTTTTGTTATTCATTTCACACATTTTAATTAAATTTATGTCGCTAAAGCTCTTGATCAAGTTGTAATCCATTTAATTAATTAATCAATCATTGTTTAATTTATTGGTCCTTGTTTCTTTATTTACCTTGAGGGAGACGAACGTGAGAAAATACAAAGAAAAAAACCAAAAAATGATTTTCTCGTAAAGTTCTATAAAATTATAATTATTCGATCAAAAAAGATAAACAGAAAAGAGTCAAAAATACCCTTAAACTATGTTAAATGAACAAAAATGTACTTAGTTGATAGTTTGGTAAAAAAAAAATGCTCTTGTTTTCAATAGTTTTGTCCAAAAATGATCTTATTGTTATTTAATGGGTCAAAAAGGCCCCATTAGATTCACTCTTCAACTTGTCCCAAAAAATCAGTTACTCGCTTAAACTATCATGACGACCTATTGCACACTTATTCTTGTTAAAAGTGTAACTAATACCACCCTAGAACTGACATGAAAATAAAATAAAATAATAAAAAAAAAATAGGCACTTTTGAGTTGAAAATAAAGTAAAAAAAATTAATTTTTTGACCCCCACCCCGCTCTATTCTCCTTCTTCGTGCTCATCTTCACTTAATTCTCCTTTATACTTTTTTTTCTTTATTTTTTTCTTATCACAACTCTACAATTTCTCACTCAATTCATTATTACTTGAGAATTCTCCACTAATTAGTGTACTTGGTCTGACTTCGCGCGATTATGAAAAGAATTAAAATAAAATTACATATTAATATCAGTAATTACTTTAATAAAAGGAATTTTTTATTAATCACAAAATTTCATAGAAGAGAAGCTATGAAAAATATTTAGGTTAACTATGAAATTCATTAAGAAATCAATATATGTGAACTTCTAAAAGTTAAATAATAAAAATAAATTTCATGGAGAAAAAGAGAAGGTAATATTAGAACTACTGGAATGTAAACTTGAGATGTGATAGTTTTTTTCTTTTTTATTTGGGATCTTTTTTAGTATAATTTATCTATATTTATGTAAACTTGAAATTTGATCGTTCTTTTCTGCTTCTTTATGATCTTTTTAATTATATTCTTAGTATAATTTTTTAACAATGTGTAAACTCAGATCGCCATTAATAGTTATTAGCCATGACTACATCGTTAGCCAAAACTATTTTTAATCATCATCCACAATCACTATGACTTGTCGTCGTCATCACCCAATCATCACATATTTTAATTATTTTTATTGTACAATATTAGATTAATTTAATATTTGATTAATAACATTTAATAATTAAATTTTAAATAAAAATAAGTTTACATTTATGATGAAAAACAACAATCTTAATTAGTTAGTTTCCATATCTTAATATATTATTATTATTATTATTATTATTATTATTATTATATTTAGGTTCAGATATCCAATTATGATTGGGACAACTTATATTGGGAAAGCAAAAGAATGTAAGAAAATAAATTTAAAAATAAACATAAAAGAGAACAAAAGAGAGAATTAACTACGCAAAAAGATTCTAAAAAATGACGCATGCATACAAATTCCTATTTCTTTTAATTTTGCTTGGCTTATACACAAAAATATTAAAAAGTATATTTCACAGTTTAAATAAATATTATATTCAATATAATAAATTCCTAAGAATAAAGAGTCATAGTAATTAAGAGGATTAAGAATGTGGCTTTGGACTTGTTTGTAACATAATAGGAGTAATATTTGTACATTATTACACTAATAAAGAACATTAATTATAGAAAATGAAAAGACAAACAAATTAGAGTTATTGAGACAGATATTTTATTATAAGTAAATAGAAATCAAAGAAACCAACTGTATTTTTAAAATTATAAATTAATCGCAATTTTGAAATAACTTGAGAACTCCTGGAAAACAACAAAGATGAAAAATATAAAGAATGCAACTTGACTTATTAATAAACAACCTGAAATCTCCTAGAAAACAACAAAAACGAAAAATTTAATGACGGCAATTTTACACATTAATAAATAGTTTGTTTTTAATAAAACCAACTATATTTTCAAAATTATAAATTAACTTTACATTCTCATGTTCTATCATTTTTGTTAATAGAAATTGCTCCACCAGACTATGGAAGTATATGTACGTATTTCTTTAAGTAGCATATCGATATCCATTGACTCTGCTTCTATGTTTTAAAATATTATAGCCCACAAATACAATAAACTAATATTATCAACAAAAAAGTGAGATGAATTTACTTAAACAAATAATTTTTTTGTAGAGTATTATCAATATAATATAATTAAATTATCTAAGAATTATATAGAGGTCTAAAGAGAATTAATTAAATAATTTTTTTTAAGAAACTCAAGATATATATCTTTACGAACACAAACAAATAATATTAAATGTATGATTTCAACAAAAAAAGAGTTGTAATTATATTAGAATATCAAATTATTTTACCTTGTAAAATCAATATGCAAGAATGTCTAACCATTTTCATTATAGATATATCTCCTATGATCTACAAAATATGATCAAATAAGTTTAAAAATTATCTAGCAAAGAAGAAAAAGATAAAGAATAAATAGAAAATTGCATTTAATCATAAGTCCTCCTACACATAATCATTTTTGACAAAATATAAATAATCCAAAAGAAAATAATATAATAGAAACATTACTTCTTAAGCACCTAAAAAAAATAAAGAATAATCAATTTGAATTTATATAGCTCAAAATCCGTTAAGCTCCATCTCTGGATGATTTCATTTCATCCTATATACAAGAGTCAAGAAAAATAATAACAAATTATTAGTCTTAAAATGAATCTCCATTTTTATGGTTATAAAGAGAATCATAAAGATAACAAACCAAAATAATTTATCCGAAAGAAACAAAAATATGCTTTGACATATTAGCCTTACTTGTTAATTAAAAGTAATATATGAAATCATATTTGAAAAAGATAATGCACCTCAAAGCTTAAAAATATTGTAAATAACACACAATTTTAGTGTGATTTTATAGTGTTAATATAACCTTCTACATTAAATAATTAGAGGTTATGAATAAGAAAAGCTTGAGAGGTAATGAATATGAAAGGATTGGGAGTTGTGAATATTATTAATACTAATTTAAGAATAGAATTTATAAAATTGAAGAGGTATAACTTAAGAAGATGATTTTGCAAGAAAAAAATAATTGAAAAAAATAAGAAAAAGTGTCAAGAAAAGGAGAATAAATAAATAAATATGAATGGAAACCATAGAGAGGTGTCACATCACCTATGTTCCTCTTATATATATATATTTCTCACCGATTCACCAAAAAAGGTAGTACTTTTGGTAATCTAAATTTTACAACCCATTAGCATCAAAAGAACATTGAAGAGTCGACCCCTAAATTTCCAAACAATTATTATCAAGAAAAATTAATTGCTCCCCACCCTCATATATCAAAAGGGTAATAACTTTGATTTAATTTGCTATCCATGTCCCCCACCCCTTCACCAACCTTCCAACCACCACTGCTATTCCGTTGATCTTATTTGTCGCCATGATAGTTTAAATATTTAACTGATTTTTCTTGATAAATTCAGGGGTGAATTTATATCTTTTCCCTAAACATTTTCTAATTAAAAAAAATCATTATTAGGAAAAGAATCTGTTTAAAAGAATATTAGAAATAATATATTTATTTGAAAAATGACATTTTTGACCCATTAAGTAACATTAAAGATATTTTTGGACCAAACTATCAACTAATGACATTTTTATTCATTTCAAATAATTTCAAGATATTTTTTAACATAATCCAAAAAATAAAAGAAGAAAGGAAGGAAAAAGACGGAAACTATAGTAGTAGTATTATAAATGAATCTGTGTCGATCATCGTGTTTTTTTGCAAAAACTGGCAACAAAGAATCTTAAAACATACGAACAATTACAATGGTACTATCTATACATGTAGACTTTTTTCTATCTATCCCTTTACAAGATGATTGTAATGCATATGTTATTAAAGATCGTCTTTTTGGACACGTTAGATAAATTGAAACGATACAGCGAAGATAATTAGTCATATGATTCTTGTGCAAAGGGGCGGATCTACGTTGGGTTGTCACGTGACATAACTTTATCGGAAATTTTACTAAAATATACGTATATATATTTTAAAAAGAAAACAGTAAAACAATATAAGGAATTAAAAGGACACTGCTTGTACAAAATTTCTCGCAGCTGCAGTGGTTACATCGCTTATTTTTTGTTTTATTTTTCTCTTAAATTTTAGTTTTAAATTGTTTTTCTCTCTCGTAAATTTTAGCTTAAATTAAAAAAAGTAGGGCCGCAATTAAAAACCTACGGACCCACTATAATTCATTCAAAATCTGCCTACTACCTTTTATCTGAACCTCTACCGACAGAGATGCGCTAATTGCGCTGGTCATTGTGCTTAAAATTTTTGAGTCCTTTATCAATTAGAATTATAGTTTAAAAAATTATTGTTGACTCTTTCTATTTATATATTCGTGACTTTGAGTTTCTTCAAAAAAAAAAATTAGTTCATGTTCATCGTCATTCGACATCTCGAATCTCCATATTATGTTAGTTTTTTTGTTTTGTTATTCTTTTTTTATTATTATGTGCTTGACGTTTTATTTTTATTTATTCATAATAATTATTTTATTTTATTCTATTTGATTGTCACGAATTTTCCTCTCGAGTCATTCTTGTCTTTTAAATGGTGAAACCGCTTAGAAAAATCCTGCGTATGCCACTGCTTGCACGAGGACTACACAAACAATCAAAGAAAATAATGTCCAAATTATGTTGACATAGTAATTATGCATGTGTTAGAGAGGTTTAGAAGCCAATTAATTGCACATTCAAGTTACTTAATTAAGTGGAAGGATGTATAATCACTTTAACGAAAGTAGGAATAAGCTCATAGCTTGAAGCTAGCATAAAATATACATATGGACAAAACCCACGTAAATTTTGTTGTATCGTATTGTTAAGTTCATTGTTAGGTAACAACAAAAAGTCTCATTTCAAATAACGATTTAATTGGAATGAAAAGTCTCATTTTTAATCCTTCACCGTATCATACTTTTTTGTAGGTTTTTCCTTGAAATTGTTGGTGTGTGACGTTATACAATGAAAATAATGATATAATCTACCCAACCATTGTATTCATCAAAACAATATAATACGTTACATACAATACAATACATAAAAAAACAATACGTGACAACAATCCAAACAGAGTAACGTGAGTAGCCTTGGTACATCCATTTGCACTGATGAGTGGACCTCAAAAATTAGAGAGGATTTCATATGCTAGAGTGCTTGATGAAATGAATGTAAGTGTTCCATTGATAAAGCAGAAATTCACGATTACATTATATGTTATTACAAACATTCATATACACGTAATTTTATAAAGATTTTTACTAGTTCAATAAATGAATAATAGTAACAAACTTGTTATTTTTAATATAATCTTCTTACATGATATAGACAACATCTTCGCGTCGAGAATGAGTCTTCCTTTTCTTCTTTTTTTTGCAAAAAATAAATTTATGATTATTACTTATGAAATATGCACTTATGTGCCAAGTTTTAAATTAGAAAAAAAAATTGAAATCACAAATTAGAATAGACACCTTTAAGGTGAACTTGTGATAGGAATCGATTATCAAATTAAAGTTAAAATTTTGTTGAAATGTCATAGCCAACACAAATTTCAAATCGGAACTTCAAATTTGAAGTCCAAATCCAAATTACACGGCCCAATGGGTCAAATATCTGAATTTAAACTCATTTGGATAAGATTTGGCATGATTTTGGAGATTATGCTGGGTTTAAATTTGTGTATATTTATAATGTAATTAAATTATATTACTCTATACCACGTTATATTCATATATCTCATGTATATCTTTGCATATCACAATCCTTTGTGTGATATACATTGATATATTTAATATAGCTCGATATCTAAGTATAACAATGATATACATGGGTATACAATGATGTACACGAGGGTTATAGATGTTAATGCGATAAGATAATTTGTACTCATGATATTGAATATTTGCGATTTTTTTAGACGAATTTAAATTTTGGAAAGGAATATTAGCGTGAAATTAGAAGTTGAATATTCATTACCATTGTGTAACTTGGAGTTGCGTTCACCTATATTTTTAGTCGTTAGGTAGAATGCGTATATTCATTACCAAACTTTTAGGCTTTAGCTGCTAAGCCTAATCTTTGGCTAAAATCGATATCCATTAAAAGTTGTATATCCCAAAATTTAACCCACAAGAAATGCAATTTATAATACTCACTACTCAGGGTTATTTGGCTTGAAGACAAGTTATTCTAGGATGATAATGCAAATATTATTTCTTATTTAGAAAATCATTTGTTTAAACTTCGATATACAAGATTTCATCTTAAATATTTGTTAACTTTTAAACTAAAACATAATGAGTTCAAATCATATCTTTGCACGCTTGACTTAATTAGTGAGGGATACACCAATAAATAAATTAATGTTATCCGATTTTTTGTGAATTATACTTTCACCGCATAATGTACAACTATTTTAAGCTGAATTACCCTCCATCGTCTCAATTTTTCACTCTTTTAATATGTTGGGTCTTAGTTGGCATGAAAACCACACGGATGAGCCAAGCCATTTTTCAAAAAATTAGCAAAATGACAATTTTGCCCTTGATTGATAGTCTTACCCTTTATATATATATATATATATATATATATATATAGTTAATTAGAAACTATAGAAAACATACTCAAATATAAAGATTCAAAAGTTTACCAAGAATGGAGTTTGATCTAAGGTACGTGATCTTGATTATAATTAACATTTTCAAATCCATATTTATTTCAAATGAATGGGATCCTTATCATATATTTGTCCAACTAAGTTTCATGACATTTATGAATAGGCTCTTTTTCCTTTTATTATTTTCCTTCATTTTCTCCACCACTTGTATTACAATTCATCATCCAATGAGAATACATATAAGTTCAAAAAATTTCTCCAAGTCCTTTAATATCTTATGCTTAACCTCATTTTTACTCCCACAAGTGTTATTTTGGTACATTTTCTTCATTACAATTATGGCACTTCCTTCTAATTGGATTGACAATTTGAAGGAATGGTCTCTACATATTATCTCTACAATTCCAGGATTTAGCATTTTCATCAATGCTGAGTTTGATACAAATAATGTGAATAACCAGCAGCCTTAAGCTCAAACAATTTATCTACTATCTCTGGTCTAATTATATTAACTCGCGACAGATGAGGCAAATTCAAAATTTTAAAAAATGCAGCTTATTGGATTATGAAAAATTGTTATACATATTAAGTATATTTCTTGATAGAAGTACAAGACTTTTACTTTAAGTCACTGTTTTTTGTTGAACATGTGTAACTGATACTCTAGCTCCATCATCTGGATAGAAGATTTGTTTGTCGTCTTACTTTTCAGTTATGTATTTATTTTTGTAAATGTATTTTTTTAGAAAAATTAAAGCTTCCCTAGGATGGTGGGAATTTAATTGATCAGTACTCTCATGAGCATTAAAATTAAAAAGGTAAATGTTGTTAAGGACGGTACGAAACAAGCAAAAATAGATGAAAAAATTATGTGATACAACAAACTAAGGCCCTATTTTTATTCGAAATAGGGGTAGTTTAAAAAATTATACTCTATAATATAGTGATAGTTTGTAATTTTTTTAGCAAATAAATGTGGATATACTTATTAAGTCCGGAAATAAAATGTATTTCACTATTGTTATAATGTATTCCATTATATTTCATTATGGAAAAATTACTTAGATGTGTGCCTTTTAATAAATAATTACTGATTTTAACAATACTTTTTATTTATTACCATTTATAGCAATATATAGTAATACTATGTTAAATATGCAATATGTATTAAAAGTAAATTAAGTATGCAATATATACGTATTATAACTATTTTTAAAAATATATTATGCTTGTTTGGTAAGAAGTTGACACATTGTAGATAAGTGTATTAAAATGTGTGACAAATGCATTATTCATCAATAAAACTTGTATTATATGTGAATAATAAATTGTTCTTTGTAATATGTATTAAAGTTGTATTATAAATGTATTAAAAGTGATCAAGTGAAAAAATGTTATTGCTATAAATGATAAATATTTTTTTTATCATAATATATTTATGTAAGTTTTCTCATTATTATTGTAACGCGGATTTTATATTGAGCTCCAAATATACGCTATTGGGATGGGATGGCTTCTACTAGCTCTCCCCCCCTAAGAACCGCACGTGCGAGTTCCCCTGCATATGGCTCAAGTGGCGAAGGCCCTTTCCTTCGCGCTTGGTAAGTGCTTCGCTGTAGCCAAGCTTACAGCTAGCCTATCGACTAGAGCCAAGCTTCAACCGCGATTGCTCGTCGCTTCTGGCCGCCTTATTCCGTCACCCGAGATCCAAGTCAGCAGCGGCAAAGATATCTTGATTCCTCGCGGCTGGGCCGGCTTGGAAGCAAGCTACCTCTTGCCTATCTCACCTCCTTCCTTCAGCTGGGTGAGCCTTCGCTTTTTGGATCGTCTTTTGCCCAATGCGGTACCCCCCATTTTTTGGTTCACATTGGGTTTACCTTGTTCACAGGTCGACCCCATGGTAGCAAGAAAAGGCGATCTTGTGCTATACTCCGGTGATATCTTTCCTACCAAGACACGCAAACTCCCATCGTGTCCCAGATCACATTCCGTGAACCGAAAGGGGAAGCCTACTCATCTATCAGCTCCTCTCGTAGATCGGTGCAGTTTTACGAAGCGTCTAACCTCTGTCACTGCAAGAGGCTCGAAGGGATGATATAGCTCCTTTAATCAACAATAAGAGGGAGGCACTTGAGCAAAAGGAGAAGGCAGAAAAAAAAGATGCTTATATTTCATTTACACGCAAATACATATATCCTTCATACTTTTAAATAAATTAGTATAACTTACATAAATCCCATAGTGTAAGGACATAAATTACATTCTATCCCTATTCTTTTTCAATTTACAAAAATCCCTCAAAATCAATGCTATCCGGATACATAACAAACAAGCCGGATACACTAAATCTGATACATTAAAAAAAATTCAGTTACACTTTTAAAGGAAAGAGAATATAAAATTAATTGTGAGTTCCCCAAATCACGCTAATCTAGTTGAATTAAATCTCTCCCAAATCTTAAAAAAGATTCAATCAAATCATAATTTAAATTTTCTTCTTTCAGTTCTCTTTCAAATCCACCCACTTTCAATTCAAAATTCAAATTTTCTTCTCTCAATTCTATTCCAAATCGTCTAGCTTCAAACAATTCAAATTTTCTTCTTTCAATTCTTACCCAAATCGTAATATATTAAAAAAGTCGAAAACAATAGCTGATACATGATGAATACATTCAAGAATTTGGGAAAACAAGGTGAGTTATGAACGATACATAAGTGATGGATTTCAAATTTCTTCTCCCAATTCGTCAAAGATCCTTTCAATTTTGATTCAAAATTATCAAAAAAAAATTTGAGAAGATACATCATAAATATTTTGATTTTGCTGAGACAATGAAGAATCTGAAGAAAAAAATAATTTGACATTCAAGAATATGGAAAAAATATGAGCCTCGATTTGTAATGTATAAAATAGATAAGAGTTTTAATTTCATCGTAAAATAGATATGACAATCAGAGATATGAAGTTGCATATATTGTGTTGTTAATTTGATTTTTTGTTTGTGTTTTCAAGATGACCATACAATCGTAATACATTAGTATTTATGTATCTTGTATAAATTGATAAGTACTATACTCCTATTAATTAGATACATTAAATAAGTAATTTTGCATTTAAAGTGTTTGCTTAGAGATCAACAGATTATTGTATGATACATGTAGTATTAATTTAAATTATTGTATCATGATCAAATATTTAGCATGATACATTACTATTTTGGTATCTTGTTGTGTTTGTGAATACTATACTTTATAAATGATACATTGTACATGTAATTTGTTGTAAAAACATCAAAATATTCAAAAATGAGGGTATGTATCAGATTATAGTTATATTTTGCACCTGATATTAAGTATAAGTTAGTTGTTTGTTTGTTTGTGATTGATTCATAGAAATAACTATTTTGTGGAATGTATCACTAATTTCTTTAATGTTAACAGATTGTTGCATCATCTGAGTATCTTTATTCAATCTATGATTCTGGAAAAAGATACATTGTTTGCCTTGAAAGATAAATATGCAATTGTAGAAGAATTCAAGTTGTTAAGATACATTTTTTATATAATGTATTATTTTATAGTTTATATTAATGTATCTGATACAATAAGATTGTAAAAGAAGGTGTATG
>JAJONQ010042618.1:0-10902 GCA_036250385.1 Solanum microdontum | reverse complement strand
TGTTCTTGAAGTTCATCCTAAATCTTGTTGTGTTGGGGTTTTTGATGATTTCTTGAGATGGAAGTGAGTGTTTTGAGGGCTGTATTGAGTAGATTAGAGTGTACTTATGTTAAGTAATTGAATCCAAGTGATTGGGGAAAAAACCGTTCGATTCTAGGTGAGTTAGGGTGAGAAAACGAGCAAGGAAATTCGTTGGTATTTTTGGGTTGGGGAATTCATGGGTTCTTGGGGGGATTTCATCATAAATCATCAATTCAATCATAATCCATCATAAATCAACCATTGAAAACGTTTTAGAAAGGAACTCATGACTTAGAGTGAAACCCTAGCTTTTGGGGAAATTAAAAGCTTTGAAATCTAGTTTTGAAGGGACTCTATGGGTAAAAGCTATCCATAGATGAAAAGACAGCATACCTTGATAAAGAATCTCCAAGGATTTTGAGGAGGAAGACTTTATTTCTTCAAACCATAGCTCCAACTCTACTCTTCTTCTTCTTTGAGTTTTAGAGAGAGAAATATTGTGAGGAAGATGAACTTTTGGTTTGATTTGGGTGTTTGTGAAAAATGACTTAGTTTAGGGAATTTTGACTTAAAAAACTTATATAGTGACCCCAAACTTACCCAAAACGACCTCACTTTAATGGGACTTACTTTTTAGATGATTTCTTAGTGCTTTTTAGCATAGACTACTGGATCCACTTAGTTGAGAGGTCTTATACCTTGGCAAAGTATAAGACAGTTCTGGCAGCGTGGACGAGACGTTGTATCATCACATAGCTCATAGTGATGGTTGTCGGTTAGAGAAACTCCCACAGAGTTATATTGTATTTTTATATATACACTGAGTATTATTGTATTTTTCAATACATTGAGTTGCTATCTACAGTTTTACAGTTTTCCATATATATTGCATCTTTTACTATTGCTTTATCCTTGAGTATCATGAGTTGAGTATTTCGAGTTGAGTATCTTGAGTTGAGTATCTTGAGTCGAGTACCTTCGAGTTGAGTATCTTGAGTTGATATGTGCTTCCTCGTGTCGAGTACCTTATTGTTGAGTTTCACTGAGTTGAGAACCTTATTACTGAATTGAATATCTTATCCTTGAGTACTTCTGTGTTAAGTAAGTTTGAATAGTTTTGAGTATCCTTGAGTAAGTTTGAAAAGAGTTAAGTATGTTTCTTTTTTATCAAGTTCAAGCTTATGTTATGCTTTAGAATTTCCCTTACATGCTCGTACATTCCACGTACTGAGTCATTTGGCCTGCATCGTTTCATTATGCAGATACAGGTATTCAGGGTCATCAACAGGAGTTTCGTTGATACCACATGGAGTTCGAGTTAGCTATGGTGAGCCTCATTGCTTCCAGAGGGTTCCACTTTTACTTTCAATTATATTAGTTGTTAGAAAGTTGTAGGTCTTGTCCCGACTTCCATCTTTGTCATTTAGAGGCTTCATAGATAGATTGTAGAGTTTCAAAAGTTCGTTCATTTATTTTATTAAATGTTTTAAAGACTTAAATTGCATATTTTATGGCGAGTTGAAAATTTTATTTTTATTAGGAATTTTTCATTTGAGTTAAATATTTGTAATTGTGTTTCATGAATTTTTATTCAGTTTTTAAGCTTTGTAGTTAGTCTTCCACTTGTAGTCAGTCAAGATGAAGGTTCACTTGGAGACCAGTAATGGTTCTCGAGTACCGGCCAGATCCAGGGTGTAGGCTCGGGTCATGACAATATTTTTGTTAATATTTTTGTCGCGCCCCATTATTCGCAAAACGGGTTCTGGTGCACGACCTAACAACTCTTTTGGGCTATAGGTGGATTGAAGAGTCGCCACCTAACGAATTAAGGCGCGTTACGGCACCTATCTAACCTAACTAAGTCTAGCTAAGGTCAACGAACCAGAGATCGGGTAAGGGTTCAAATTACCTCGAGGGGAAGGTGTTAGGCATCCCTCGAGGTGCACAAATGTGGGTCCCGGCCGTGTCTCATGCAGTTTATGTGGGGGTTACAAGTAGCAATTATGGTCACTTCATTTATTATTTATTTTATTAGCATGGTTACTAAGTGATAAACAAATAATAAACAATTAAAGCCATTTTAATTATTTATTTAATTAATTAAGCATGCAAAAACTAGGTGATAACAATATTAAGCAATTAAGGGCGTTTTAGTTACTTTCTTTTAATTAGTTAAGGCATGCAAGGCTAAGTGATAAGTCAACAAATAAGTATTAAACAATAAGGAGATAAGCGAGGAGATAGAAATTACACAAATAGATAAGCAAACAATTTTATTGTTTTATTAAACTACCCCAAATAACATAATTATTATAAACAAAAATAGGGATAAAGGAAAGGGAGACTCTGAAGGACTTTAGGATCAGCACTCGACTTTTCTTTATTATTACTTTTTTTTATATAGGCTTCCGTGTAGAGACAGACAAGACCAAAGTTTGTCTCTTCAAGCCTGAGTCGATGTCATCATCTCCATAGGGCCTAAACTACCCATACCCCACCACCACATGTTTTCGTCTCTAAGAGGTGCCTAGCGTCCCCGCTTAAGGTCCAAGAGGCATTGGACTACTATTATGGTGGATGTAGACAAAACAAAATATAATAGGCCCACCTAGACACCAAGTCAAACAAATTAGGACCTTCATTTAGCACGTAAAATCTCAAGTTGGCCTCTAGATTTTATTTATCATGCTAGCAAACACACATAAAGTGAAAGGCTTCATGCTTAGGTGTGTGACATACAAAACATACGAGCATTAAGACAGCAACAATGAGTTAAGCAAGCGAGATTATTGACAGACAGTTCTAAAAGCATGCATATAATTATTTAACTGGTTTTAGTGGTAGCAACAAATTATTACAAAATACAGATTTTAAGAGGGGCAACAACTAATGATATAATAGATTTATTTATAAACTGATTTTAAAGGGCACAAAAAGTTATCACATATCTTAGAAATATTTTAGTAGCAGTAGCAGGTCGAATTATTTATTTTAAATTGCAGTCAATTTATTAAATGCAGAAGTTAATTGGGAGCCAAATTTAAATGGCAAAGCAGCATGCAGATAATAGATTATTTATGCAATAGCAGATTAGACTATTTTAGAATGTTGCAGAAATTATTACAGAAAGCCGATTTTAGTTACCTATTGATTTTTTTTTTTTAAAAATAGAGACAGAAATATTAATATTGCAAGAGAGTGATTTAATAACTCTATTTTAAATGGTAGATAAATTTATGTCGCAGTCAACATGCCAGAGAAGGCATTGATTTATTTTAAATAGAAATTACTTATTTTAGATAGAGAATATTCACGACAGACTTAAAACAACATACTGAAAATTTATCAGAAGCCTATAAATATGTTGATTAAGTGATTAACATGCTGGAATTTTATTTTTAGCAGATTAATTAGAATTTAACATTAAATGACAGGCTTGAGTTATTAAAAAAAAAACTAAATTATTTGGACTAATTGATTAACCTAAGCAAGCAAGCACTTAAGACAGTTCAGATTTTAATTAAATTTAGTATTATACTGTCCAACTTTTAAACAAGCAGGAAATATTAAAGCAAGCATAGAGTAGAAAATAGTCGCATTAATTTTATTTAATAAAACATGCTGACAATTAACTTTACATTGTTTTATGTTGCAGCAGAAAAATATGCTCAGATTTGATTTACTATTTTAACATGCCAGAAATTAATAAATGACGCCTATGAATATGATTTCTAACCCCAAAAATCAATCAAGTTGTTTAAACCTTATAGGCGTGATATCTAATTACTATTGGTCAGATTCTACATTTTTAATAATGTAAACAATGACAAAGTTATAAACAAAATTGATTTTAGACCAATTATATCAGATATATTCTAATGAGCTTGCCTAATTTACTATTTGAGCAACATAGACAGATTTTAACAACCACACGTATTAACATGAAATAGATAAGTAAAACAATTAGCACATAATTCCCCTCCCCCCTTTAGACGATCCCCCAAATTATATCATATATATAGGAGAGAGAGTTATACAAATATTACAAACCGAAAATAAAAGAACAAATGACTAAAATATACAACATTAAAATAAACCTAAATATAATAGCTTCATCCGAAATTCTTCTAGGAGACTCTTCAACATCTTGAACTCTAAGTTCAAAACCTGCTAGAAGGGATAATGGAACACATAGATATAATAGCAAAATACTCGCAACATCAAATATTCATAGCAACAAATTTACTTTCATAACTATAAGCAAGACACATAAGAAATCCAATAGAGAGCAACTATAGACATATTGTCCCACATTGAGAGAGAGAGAAACGAAAACTAACCCGGGTGCTTTTATTCATTTAAACACACAACAATATTCAAACCAATGCGGGAGGAGAAATAAACTAAGGGAGAAAACAACTAACCGGTTAAGCAGAATATATATTTAACAGCAATGGAGACAAACTTTATCCACTACTAGATCCGAACACAGCAATACCGAGTAAAGATAGCACTTAGAATGTTCACCGAAAAACCTTTCTTTTAAGTAGAGAATAATATGCTTTTCTTTTCTTAGAATTAGAGTATGTGAGCAAGTTAGGATGTGAGTAAAAATGTGTCAATCTGTAGAGATGTCCGGAAGGGTCCTATTTATACTAATTGAGAAGGCACTACCTAAGGAAAAGAAATAAATAAGGAGTCAATTATAATAAGTTTTCCTTATTTTAAAGGAGAGCCAAAATTAGACTTATTTTAATTTATTTTTTTACCAAATATAAAGAAATAAGAAATCTACCAACTTGTAACATAATCAATTTACAGACATATGATATACAATAAAATCAAGCCAGCGTATTTACCTTAAACGGGTGGCTTTACTACCAAATATAAACAAGTAAATGACAATACACATTAATTAAGGTAAAGAAATAAACAGGTCACCATATTAATTATAATAATTTCATTATTTGAAGACACTCAAAAATATAATTATTTAAAGGGGAGGAATAAAATTACAGCGTCAATCACATATCAATATTGACACTGAATTAACATAACTTACCATAATAAGATAGTGAGCAAATCGACAAGAATGAAATTAATGAGTAAGTAACCAATTTAGCAATCAACGGAATCACTCAAAACAGAAAATTTAAACAATATCATCGATATTACTAAGTCAATATACCAACAAGTATTAAGACATCAACTAAAATGAGGATTATCAACTTCATCAGTGTGAAAGGGACAATTAATTAATGAAGGACAATATCGTACAACTCCAAATACACGATTTAACAATTTAACCAAATTTTAAATAGAGCACCGATTCACAAAAATCCTATTTTTAAAAGTTTGAAGCCAGACTGAATTAACGCATGATCAGCTAAAGAAACACTCAATTAAGGGCAATAATTATCATTCCAACTTATCCACTTAAATCAAGAACTAACAAATCCAATAATATTAAAAATCAAGGATATACCACTATTTATGGAGAAATAGATGACAAGAAATACATTGACATTCCAAGTCAAAGGCAAATTATAATATTAAGAGTGCTAACATCTATAAAGTAGCAGATTACAAACTAGCAGTTATCAAGGAGATATATTGATGTTCTAAATCGGATTAAATGATATTTTGGCAAGGTTTGAACACCTAGTTCATGAAATTAGAACATCACAAAGAGATAATGCTTAACAATAAATAGTGATTCACAGTACTTAGTGTAGCCTTCACATAGAGCCAAAAGCAAATCACAGATTCCACAACTGAACTAAGACATTATTAAAGGGTAAATTAAACGAAAGACTAACCCGGACGGATCTGTTAAGATCCATCTTCAAGAAGACCAAAACGTGATTTTTCGAGAAGCTCTAATTTCATAATCGCTGAACCGCTTGCTTGCCGGAGTTGCTGTTGATGTTTGTCGCTGGTCCGTGTTGCTGCCTTCGGAGCTCGCTGGTGGCTGGCTATTCTCACTGGCTGGAGCTGCTGCTCGTCGTGGTCTCGCCTGGTGGCTGGTTGGAACTGTTGTTGTTGTCGTCCTTCACTGTTGGACGGAGCAGTTGTTGCTGCTGTTTTTTCTCGCCTAACTGCTGTTGTTGTTGCTGTCGTGGAGCTACTCGCTGCTGGTCGCCAGTGGTCCTTGCCAGCTGCGGCTGCTACTCGTCTCGCCGGAGTCTTGTGGAATTGAGAGAGAGAGAGGCGGCCGATTGAGAGAGGAAGCGAAAGACCCAAAAATTCTTTGAGAATCTGGTCTTTTTAGGTTAACTTAGGAAGTTTGGAGAAAATGATCTCAACCGTTGATTTTAGAAGAGATGAGGGGCTACGATTCGATCTTGGAGTAAGGACGGTCTAGATTAAAAGATCAGATTGAATTGAGGATTTGTAAAAGGCTAAAATTGAAATAAAATTGATTAGAATTGAAATGAAGAGGTGGTTACTATTGAAATATAATTTGGAATTAAATAGGCTAGAATTGAAAGAAATTTGAATAGAATAGGCTACAATTTAAACAATTTTGAGGAAATTTTAAGAAATGCTATTCAATTATAATACTACAAATATTATAATTTTTTTTTTTTATATATTTAACATCACTTAAATTTTAAAATATTTGAATAAAATAATTACTTTGAGTTTTACTAATAATTTTAAAATATATTAATAATATTTATGATAATTTTATAAAGCACAAATGCTAAAATGTACAATTTTTAGACAAAATCAACTAAAATTTTAGAACTCCAAATATATTTTAAAAAGCGTATTTAATCGGATAACATTTCCAAAATTGTTAAAGGTCGGTCAAAATTGGGTGTCAACAGCTGCCCCTTGGTTGCTTGAGAATGAAGGATGAATTGTCAGGCAACCAACGTTGACTTAGTAGGCGATTTTGTCCGACCGACGAGAGAGGTCAGTGGGATCAATTCAAATGATGTAGAGTTGGAAAAGGGTACGACCGAGACTTTGGTATTAAGCCGCCTACATATCTCTGGTTATACGAGAATCAGGTCTTGTGTAGTTCTGGATTTAGGAGTAAACGAGACTCCTAAAAATTGAAAGAACGGTACGATATACGAATGAGAATGATATCGGCTTGAATGGATAAGATTATAGTAGCGAGAAAGGCATGAACAGAGATTTTAAATATAAGAGTGCAGAATCTGATGAGAAGCGGTAATATGAGTAGCCAAGGGTTAAATGAAAAACAACAATAAGGGTAGTGAAGAAATTGATAGGGCCTTTGTTGCGATAGATGTAAGCACGATAATTGTAACCTAGAGGGAGATTGATCTCGCCTGCAAAATGTTAGTCTCTGCAAATCTGTAGCTTATAATATTACTAAATAAAGTGATTAGAGCAGCTATATCGAATAAAGGTAAACATGATGCAATTTCCCATATCGATAATGATGTTTGCCATAAGACTATGAAAATGATGTCATAGGCTATGATGTCTAGGGCCATGATACACAAAAATTATAGCCTCAGGTCATGAAAATGTTGTCTGTGGGCCATGAAAATGATGCCTTTAGACTATGACACCTTTGGATCATGATAAGCAGAAAGTAAATCCTTAGGCCATGATATGATGTCCGCAGGCCATGAAAAATGATGCCCTTAGACCATGACGCCTTAGGAATATGAGCAATGAGTAAAGAAAGTATATCTGTAGTTCGGGCATCTGTTGATACTTGTAGCTTGTTTGGAGTTTATTCGGACATATGCAATTCTCGAGCACAATGCAATCTCGGGCACATGCAATATCGGGCACAATGTACCTCGGGCTCAATGCAATCTCGGGCACAATGCAATCTCGGGCACATACAGACGATGTAATCTCGGGCACATGCAATATTGGGCACAATGCAATTCTCGGGTACATGCAATATCGGGCACAATGCAATTCTCGGGCACATGCAATATCGGACACAATGCAATTCTCGGGTACATGCAATATCGGGCACAATGCAATTCTCGGGCACATGCAATGATGTAATTCTCGGGCACAATGCAATCTTCGGGCACATGCAATATCGGGCACAATGCAATCTTCGGGCATATTCAGATGATGCAATTCTCGAGCATATGTAACATCGAGCGCAATGCAATCTCGGGCACGATGTAACCTCGGGCACATACAGATGATGCAATTCTCGGGCACATGCAGATCTCGAACACAATGCAATCTTGGGCATAATGCAATCTTCGGGGCACATGCAATAGTTAATTGGAGGCTTAGACCTTTGTTTTATTGAAAGGATTGAGTGTCATTTGTTGACGAATTCGGAATATTGTGGCTTTGACCCTTCGTCCTATTGTAAGGAGTGGGTGCAGTTGAATGTTGATTTGTCGGGCTTGATATAAAGTAGCTTGATTCTTTCGTCTGATCGGAAAGATGTACCAATAATTAGCGATCTGTCGGGCTCAAAATAACTTGGTCCTTCATTCATGTTAGAAGGATAGGGCGTCGTTTATTGGCAATTTGTCGAGCTCAAAATAACTTGGTCCTTCATCCTATCGGAAGGATAGTATGCCATTTGACTAGCGATTTAGGCTCAGTATAAAGTAATTTGGTCCTTTATCACGTCGGAAGGACAATATGCCATTGATTAGCAATTTGTCGGATATATCGGCACATGGATCCTTCAAGTAGTGTTGAAGTTGCTTCTTGTATATGTACATGTCTTTTCTACATTCAAAGAAAAATAGTTAGTTAAGAAGAGGTTGATCTATATCCCTGATTCGACGTAGCATGCTCCTTTGACGTCTGCTAGAAATGTCTCTTGAAGTGTTGTCAAAAATTTTGAGGTCCCCTCAAAATTTTCTGCCCCAGTGTAGAACCTCTACTATTCTGATTTTTTATGTTGATTGTAGCTTGATTGTAGTGAATTTTTGAGACCCTAAAAAAATTCTGCCCCAGTATTATAGTTTGTAGGAAAATGCTCTTTGAAGGAATTTTTGAGACCCTCTCAAAAATTCTACCCCAGTTACACAGTCCAAGGGGAAAATGAAATTTTTATTAAGATAAAGACCGAACTCCATAGGAGCGCCTACGTATCCCCTCTTAAACGGGAATCAGGTCTGACGTAGTTCCAAATATAAATTGACATTGTGAACAGGATAAGTAGGCTTTTGATATGGTAGAGGAGGCTTTTGGGATGGAGGCATTTGATATGGAGGAATTTGAAGTGGCGCACAATACCAAAGGACTTGGTGTAGAGGTGTTTGATATTGAGGAGCTTGTAAGGTAGGACTCGGCAGACGCGAAGTGAGATATGGAGGTCTGGATGCATAAGCATGATGTTGAGAATGATATGGGTAATTTGGAAAGTGGGTGTTATTTGGAGGCATTTGAATGGAGCTTGGTTGATTTTGTGGAGTAGGGTGAGTTGGTGGAGGATGAGAAATAGGGTGAGTGGGTGGAGGATTATCTTGGAGAGTGGCTTGACTTGTAACAGGTGACTTATCCATGTTTGTCTCCAAAGTGGGATCGACAGAGAGTAACAACTTGGCCCACTCGCGCATATCCGACACCTCTTCTTCTAACTTCTTTATTTTCAGTTTCAGGCTTGAGACCAACTCGTCTGAAGGATGCTTCTTTTCAATAACCTTCTCATTAGTCACTTTCCTCTTCCCTTTGTGGTTCTCATTTGTAAGGAAGGAAGAGCTTCCTTTGATCGCGTATGGTAAACCATGGTCTACAGATCAACCGTTGGGGAA
The DNA here is from genome assembly GCA_036250385.1 of Solanum microdontum. NCBI lineage: Eukaryota > Viridiplantae > Streptophyta > Magnoliopsida > Solanales > Solanaceae > Solanum > Solanum microdontum. The sequence continues at coordinate 1,150 of JAJONQ010042618.1, read as the reverse complement.
GGGTAAAAAAATAAAAGTAAAAACAAAAGAAAACTCAAGTTAGAGTGTTGCATTAATTGAGATAGCAAGCACACTACTTTAAGATAAACGCTCTAAATGCAAAGAGCCTCGTTGAGCCAGAGGTAGGCCTAAGACGACATATAAGTGATGCACAATAGTTAATTCAAGCCTTATTTGCCAATTTGGAGTTTAAATTAGAGGAAATAAACAAACTTTATTTATTATAAAAAATCGAACAATACATCATAATTGTAAAAACAAAAACTGAAATAAACTAAGGGAAAAGGGGGTAACAATGGGAAGGTCATCCTAAATTCTGAAAATCTTGAAGATATTGGTTCCAAGAGCTTAGCGCCAATTGACTTCTCGTATAGGGAGTGACTTCATGCTCGGTCCTCAACACGTTGCGTGCCCATATGTTTTCCCTTTCATCATTGAGCCCATAGTATCCTTCTCCACTCAATTTTCTGTCTTTAACCTCTTTTAGGATCCATATGTAATACTCACGTGTGCATAAGGCGTGTCGTGCACCCATAGGAATGGTCAACACCCGCTCCCATCTTCGAAGTATGTTATGGACTTGTGGTTTATCTGATCCAAATTCATACTTAAACCGCTCCATGTCAGACCGGAGTGGTATTACTTGAGTTCGCCCAAATTGGCGGAGTATTCGAAGAGGAGTGTATGGTTGGACGCCCTTTAAGCCAATAAGCTCAATGAAGTAATGGTCATCACCTCTTACTATTGCATGGGGGGTAGACAACCAATGAAGCTTCCACTGGATGTGGTGACTCTCGAGCTCTATCAAAAATATCTGTCAGTCGACGAATCCTGCAGGGGTGGTGAAAGCTACCATTCTTCTTGGATGATTATCAATCTTGTTGCCATAACCAAGAAAGGTGTCTACCACGTCAGAGCGTATGTAGAAGTGTTCAATAGCCCATAATTGCAACAAAATGTTACATCCCTCGAAAAACATTCGACCATCGACGCATGCTGACAAACTCCTCATTATTTCCGCCAAGATCATAGGTACTAGGGTTTTCCTAGGTTCGTCCTCTCTTTGGGCTAAATCTCGAACCACATAACCCAAGCGTGTGTCAATCCTTCCCCTTATCTTAGGAAAAACCAGGGATCCTAATAGGGCAAT
>JAJONQ010042614.1:0-11772 GCA_036250385.1 Solanum microdontum | reverse complement strand
TGTTAGTGATTGACCTCTCATATACAGATACAGCTGAAGCGCGATCAATGTGTTCTTGGGTACTAATAAGATCATCATCATTAGCCAGGTAATACCTTGCATAGGTATTTTTGATGTGTGAGATGAACAAGCAGTTGGCTGTTGTGTATCTGTATTGATTCATGCTGCGGAGTTTTGATTTTTTACGGAGGTAGTAAAAAACAACATCGATGTGCTATAAAAAACATGATAAACGAAATTAGAAACTTGTAAAAAAAGGTCTATGATAGAATTGATACATTAAATGATAATCTAAACAAATACTAATTTGATAGTTTATTTGATTGTATCCGGGATGATTTTTTGTAGCATGTTGTTCTATGTCAATGTATCTGATACATGCTTAAATTGTTTCATTAAGAACTTTACCTAATCAGTTCAACATTTGTTTGACTGTGACATGACATAGAACCAGTTCTTGTTAATTGGAAATGCAACAACAAAATCCATCATCTCAAATTCAAAAGAAAAGGCTTTTGATCTGTATTTATCCTCCGATGGTTTCCTGTGATGTAATTTGTATTATCAATTGGTTACATCAAATTAAGTTAATCCAAACATTTACAAAATATATGTATAAAACTTACTTATTGACATGATTTTTGAGAAGCCCCTTGGTTAACCACTGCATATACTTATCAATTAGTTTAGACAAAGGTTGATATGTAATCCCACATCCTTCAAATGGAAAATACAGACGAGCATCGTCATCCAATTTCTGTTTTCCCTTATCACTTGACCCAAAAGAAGTCATATATGGAGATTGAATAATTCTTGAAGGCATCCTGTTTGTAGGCGCAGAAGTCTTTGAATGACTTCTAACAACAATTTCGGTGGTTGGAATATCAGTGGGTAATTGACTATCAGACAACAAATCATGACTGCCATTTAAATCCTGTGGATAGTAAACACACAATGGTTTAGCAAGTATAGGAACTTTTCCTAGATCGGATACAAGTGCATCTATTGCTGCTTTAGTTGAGGGCGATATTGTTGTTGATGTGAAAGAATCCTGTATAATAAGATATTTTTTTAGTATCATTGCATATAATGAATATTAGTGTCATGATGCATAATTGATAAATATACCGATGTATCAACTGTTATTCTAAAAGGCGTAAAATGACGGATGTTGTGTTGAACTGTGTCAGCACCATCTTCATCCATGTTTACTTCATTTAAAGCTTGTGGGGTTTGATGTGCTTCATCATCCTGAATATAAGCATGTTGTATGTATCAGTTATCCATTATACTAATTATGTATGATATATATATATAAAAAAGAGAGGATAATGTATCAAAGAAAATTGTAATGTTTAACGTTTTGATCATACGGATACCTTCTTAGGACCATTTGCTTCAGTATCAACATGAGTACTTTCATATGTAGGTTGGATCTCTGAAACACGCTTCATTTGTTGTTGGTTACTGATATTATGATCAATCTATATTTGAATTTTTAATAATAAAAAATGTGTTTAACATAATTGTTACTGAAACATTATTTAACATAAGTGATGAATATAAAGTTGAAATATATAACTGATTAATGAGATAGAAGATTTGGTGAATCACCTTAACTATAAAGATGATCTATATGTGCTGATACATATTATTATGATTCTTAATACATACTTAATGTATGGGGTATAACAACAATTACAAACTATGTATCTGATACATACCTCTGCATTGACATGAACTTGATGTCCACCCTCATTAACAGATACACCAACCTCAAAATTAGCTACACCAACTGCATCAGTAGAATCAGTCCTTATATGTGAAGATGGGTGTTTATTGCTTGATTGAGGATCGACTTTGTTGTTTTCCTTGTGTCGAGATAGCATCAACTGCGAGTGGTTTTCCTTTATCAAGATTACAAGTTCCTCAAATTTCTTGTCAACCTATCAAAAAATTATAAAAAACAACTACAATTAGAATAAATATAAAGAAAAAAATAATAAAATTGAAATAATTACTTACGTAATTCTTCAAATGATCTTTCAGTTCTTCAATATCTGGAATTACATAGTTGACTTTTTGAGCATCTGCAGAACCGTGTACATTAGCAGCCAGTGTCGAAGGACCATCTGGAATAGAAAATGGCTGATTCAATGACACATTGGACTGATCTGGCTGACTGGGTTCTGACACCTTTGTTTTAGGTGTATCCACTTTCTTTCTTCTTTTTGGTGGTGGTGGAGATGATGTATCAGACACTCTTGATGATCTCCTTAACAACTGTTCGGGAGGTCTTGTGGAGAAATCATTGAAATCAGCAATGTCATTCGGTTGAACTATTTTGGGATTGACAGATGTTGTGTTGGGCGAAGAAGGAGGATCATGTTCATCTTTAGTTAAATCAAAAGCTGCAAGTTCCTCCGGTGTTGGCACAATGCTTGAACGTGCATTCTGGAAAAACAATTTTTTTTTTAATATTAAGAGATAAAATTATGTATGCTAACACAGAAAAAAATAATTTTAAAAATACAAACTTGCAACCTTACAACTATATACATAATTATGTATGAAATGTAATATAAAATGGGATTCAATGTTACCTTTTGAAAAATGCTAGCCATAAGCATTTCAAACTTTGGCTTTAAAGCCACAACCCTCCAATTGCAAATTCTAGGGATCACATTCCGTTCTTTGACAGCAATTTCAGGACTTAATTGGGATGCAAATTCATATGTCCATACGTTAAGTGCATAAGGCAATCCATATAACCGATACAACTGTTTGCTAAGATTAAATCCTGTCGGAGTGAATCCATGAGCTTTGTGAATGCAATCTGTCCCCAAGGATATACTTGATATCTACCATCTTCAACCATTAAAAATTCGTTAACAGATATTGAAGAATTACCAGTTTGAGCCAAAATGAATGTATGGAGAAAGTACAGGATAGCCATCTGGAGTGCATCCTGATTATTCTCCCAGTTGCCCATCAGAAATCGTTGGACTAGATGATTCTTGCTTACACTTTTAACTGCGCCAGGAAAATATTTTTGGAATAGCCTACAAGGAGTTGATTCTGGGTATTCAAATTCTTTGGTATTGCCTTTACATTTAAGACCAATTATTATTGCAAACTCTTTGATACCAAATTTCAAGATAACCCCGTTTGCATGCCTAATATGCAACACCTTTGAGTTGCCTTGTTCCAATTCTAACAACAACAAACATTTACTGATTTGACCTTGAAAATTACATTTAGGAATGTCTAAATAGGGTCCAAAAATTGTAGCTCTAAATAGTTCAATTACATCATCCCCTATAGACTTCTGGAACTCCTCCAAAAAATTTGTGTTAAAAGGGACACCAAACCTTATGGCATGTGTTGGCACCTTTTTTATAACATATTTGATTGACTGCAAAATGAAAAAGAAAATTACACTAAATAAAAACCCCAAAACACACTACACAACTAGTAATGATATATATTAAAAACAAATTGATACATAGAAATATACATGCTATCAGACTTTAACAGAATCGTATTATAAAACTTTATACATTATACAGAAGGATGCCATGTATGATATATTATTAATGTTGCCTTTTTTATAACATATTTTATGATACATACATAAAGCACCAAATCACACTACACAACAAGTAATGATATGTAATAAAAACAAGTTGATACATAGAAAAATACATGTTACTAGACTTCAACAGAGTCATATTATAAAACTTGATACATTATACAGAAGGATGCCGTGTCTGATACATCAACGACTTTTTTGTTAAATTTGACAAGTCTCTTTTTCATATTGGGGTTTGTCATGTATCATTTTTTTCGATACACATATAAAACAAGGGTTTATAAGTTTCGACTAAATCTCAAATCAGTATGTATCAAACTAAGTTAGGGTTTTTGAATGTATCATGATTTAACTCAATAAACAATATTACACATCCACTTAATGTATCAGTCAATTTCAGTCTACAATATCAAACGCAATACAAATCACAAACAAGTTTAATAAAGATTAAAAACACATACTCTAGGCAATGCAGGTCTGGAAATAGTGGGTGCTGCTTTTCTTCCCCTTTTTTTGGGGGGTTTTTGCAACCTTTGGTTTAGACGATTTTGGCACATCTTTGTTCGACTGATTAATCAAGTTTAATGGGTCATGCAAACTTTTTGATCTAATTTTTGCCTAATTGTCATCATTAGAGTCGTATATTGCTCGATTAGTATTAGAAAGATTTGATGTAGGATCAATATCCATATGTATCAAGAAGAAGAAATCGAAACAAAAAAAAAATTGAAGGAAGAAGATGAAAGCTACAATGGCAGACTTTGGGAGAGATGACGGAGAAGACGAAGTTTGAAAAGGGTTGGATTGAGAGATAAAATTTTTGAAAATCAATTTGGGATAATGATCTGTAACTGAAAAAATTAAGGAGTGAATTTAGGGAGAAATAAAAGGAGTGACATAGGGAGTGGTGAAACGTGGGAGGTAAAAAATAATGATGTATCTGACAGATTTGATATTTAAGTGAAATAAGGGATTTAAGTAATTTTTTAAAAAAGTAGGGAAAAATAAATAATAAGGAACTTAAAGTTGTGTATTTAAGTTATTTTTTCCATCTTTTTAGTTATTGTATTTGTTGGGCTTATAATTTTGTGAAATGGGTTGGGCCTGTTCAAGGATCTGGCTTTCAGGGTGTGTTGGTACTTGGTATGGAGGAAAATATTTTATAATTCTCCGTTATCTAGAAAAACAAAGGGAAAATTTTCAAAACAACAATATTTTAGCATCTAAAAGGGCCCCTTGTCAACACTTTCAATATTTATTTAAAATGTCAATATTTTGGTTTGTTATAATGCTGACTGTATTTATTTAATTTTAAAGAATACAAATTTTAATAACAAAATGGAGAGAATCATGGGAGAAAATATTTCAAAAAAGGTAAAAATATTTCCCTTAGTTTTTTATCCTTACTTGTTTGAACTTTTTTAAATATAATTTTATCTTAAATGTATTCGGATGAACTTCTTTAAATATGATTTTGTGTATTCGGATGAACTTCTTTAGATATGATTTTGTTTATTCGGATGAACTTCTATAAATATGATTTTGTGTATTCAAAATTTCGGATGAACTTCTTATTACAAACTTAGCACGATAAATACTTATTTCAATTGAAAAGTTAGTCCATACAATTCAAAACCTGATTGTATACCATTAGGACGAATACAAATTCAAATCTAATTACAAACTAGTTGGTATACAAAGTGATATTGAAAATACAATATGAGCCAAATAAAATACAAAATTTATTTTACTGATGCAATTAGGCTGAATACATATATAACATAAATAAACTGTATTTTGGTTATTCAGAATTGATAATGAATACAAAATCAAATCTATATACAAACTATAGGTATACAAAGTGATATTGAAAATACAAAATTTGTTTGACTAATACAATTAGGATGAATACATAAATAACATAAATAAACTGTATTTTGGTTATTTAGAATTGAGAATGAATACAAAATCAAGTATAAATACAGAACTTCATGGTAATACCATTAGGATGAATATGAAATCAAATATAAATACAAACTAGTTGGTATACAAAGTGATATTGTAAATACAAAATAAGCAAAATAAAATAAAAAGTTTGTTTACATATGCAATTAGGATGAATACCTAAATAATGAATACGTAAATAAATCGCATTTTGGTTATTTAGAATTGAGAATGATGCACAATTAAGAACTTTGATCCGACAATTGATTCATCAAGTTCCATGGATTCAAGAAGAGTCTTTTCGGAACTATCCATAGAGCGGCGGCGGAGATCTAGAACCAGATAGGAAAACCGCTCGAGCCCAATAAGCAGAGAAGTTGTGGAGCAGGTCTGACTCCTGATCAGACGTAGGAGAGAGCAATCAAATATTATACCTCAATTTTCACGAAGAATTGACAAATGTTGAAATCGTATAAGTCGAAGAAATTTCTTAAACAAGTATAGGAGATAACAATGATGGAACCAATAGAGAGAGTGGAGCGATTTGGGTAAAAACCTAGAGAGAGAATATTAAAATGTGGGGTCTTTTTTTTCTTTTACTTTTAATTGGTAGTAGAGTCAAACTAGGTAATTGATTTGAGAAATAAAGGGATGGTAAAGTAATTATATTAAGATACATTATATTTGCTAAAATAATGACATAATGACATTTTTAATAATTATTTTATAATATAGGTGTTTTAGCTAATTATGTTAGGAATTTTGATTACTTTACTAATTTTCCCCAAAAAAAAATTTCCTTAAAATTGAGAAATATAACTTCTTAATCAAAGTAGTGAAACAAGTTACATAACTGTCATTGCTAGTTCATTATCTCTTCATCACCCATCCAACATACCGTCCCCCTCCCCATGACAATCCTAGTTACAGACACCCAGAGCTCTCACTACTCACCATATCCCACCCCATACCCTCCCCATCCCGGTGACAATCCTAATTATGGACACCCCGCGCTCTCACTCCCCACCATATCTCACCTCCATAATGTTTTGCTAGATAACATATAAATATCATACCCTTGAGATGATATTTTTTGCTTAGATAATATATAAGAAGCTCACTTGTTTTGCGGGAAAACATTTCCTCGATACCAAACACACCCTCAGTGTATAGTAAAACTAACCAAAAATTGATAGCGGAAAAAAAAGGTCCTACCGGGAGTCAAACCCAGGTCGCTGGATTCAAAGTCCAGAGTGCTAACCACTACACCATAGAACCGATGACGTCAACTTCACCATTTCAATTTATATATTTCTTTGTATAGACCAAATCAGCTACTCCTACTTGTAACAAGTTACTACTACTATATCTTGCTTTCGAGTTTTATCTCTCTTATCAAAGCTAATAAATTCGTGACAAGTCGTTACTATTAGCAATGATTTCCTATTTTATATAAATTGACTTTAATTTTCAAAACTAGCTGAATATACTTGAAATAGGGGTGATCACAGGTCGGTTTGGATTGGTTATTAGTCAAAATGTAATGACCCGTAAAGTCATTTTTTGAAAATTATCATATAAATTCTCATTTTTACCCCTTTTGATAATTGCTTGAGTCAATTATTTTGATAAATCGGTGGAGTTGGTTTGGAAATTTTTGAGCTATTTGTTAATTACGATTATTTAGTGAATGGGTGATTTTTAAATAATTAATTTTAATTGGTGGTTAATGGGCCAAGTCCATTAATTTTTTAGGTCCATGTGTAAAACTGAATTACATTAGAATAGAATTATTATTATAATTTTGCATAACACAAGTAGTAACCGCTAATCCACAAACGGTGCGGCAACAACACGAAGACACCACTTTGCTGCAGGTAATTCATCACCACACTAAAATCTTGTACTATGATTATGGATAGTCATGTTATTATTGCTATTATTATGTATTTGGCGTGAATAGAATTGGATTTGAGACTTGATGTCGTGTCGGCTTATTAAATTGAGGGCAAGTTCTTGCTTCTATCGATAATTGTTTATGAGGATTAGTGGTAAGTGTTGTAGGATTGAATTGATGAGAATATATCAATACTAATATATATTATTAATATGTTAGCAGATAAGGAATTGAAATACAGTATATGTTTTGCAACATGTGGTCAGAATGTATTATGGATAGTTGAAGCTATGGTTAATAATTACCTACTGATTTTAGGGTAGTTATAGGCCAATAATTGAATATTTAATTGTTGGGGAATAAATTATAGGAATATAACTTGTATCAATATGTACTGTTCTGGATTGGTTTATCCGTGAACAAATTCGCTATGTTCATAAATTTGGATTTCTAGTGTTTCTCCAATTCCTTCTTATAATTATCACATATGATTCAAATTTTGATATATTGAGACACGTAATTAAATATTAGGTGCATGATATCATATGAATACCATTATATTTATGATATTTGGAGAAATTGGAACTTAACCCTAGGCTTGAAATTCGGAAAACACGAGAGTTGACATGTTAATTGCAGGGGCGTATTTAGAAGGGGTGCCGTGGGTTCACGTGAACCCATGCTCCCCTCTCTAGATCATATATAATAGTGTTATATTTTTAAAAAATATTTAAATATAGATGTGTGAATCCACATTTAAAGTATCATATAATAATACAATAATGATTGAGTGCACCTCTCTAAGTAAGGATAAAAATTTAAGTCTTATATCTATCTTGTCCTTTTGAGTAACACCTCCCCAAGTGGTTATCGATTATACTTTTATTGTTTCAACTAAATTTTCTTTTGTTTTTTTTCCTTTAATCTTTCAAAATTTTCAAGTGCCTTACGTTGGAAGTTCCTAAAAAACTTTGCACTATATGATTTTTATATAATTATTTGTGTGAACATGTCATTTGCATTGGTTGTGAGACATGGTTGTGATAAGTGTTATGTGATAAGAGGATGTACCATTTCGAGGGACGTATCGTGTGCCACGATGGATACTAAATATCGAGGGATGTATCGCACGCCGCGATGGATACTATATATAGAGGGTCGTATCGCACGCCACGATGGATGCATGGATAGATATGTCCCCCATGGGTCCCGAACTGAGAGACAACGAGTGTGTATCGTTAGGTCAGACATGCATCACTATACTTGACATTGCATTGCACATTTTTATCATTGATGAACTTTATCTTGTGTGTTGTTGATCTTGTGAGTGCCTTTCTGTAGAAGTTGTGATTGATGAATATTGAGTTGTTGTTGAGGATATGTAATCTGTTAGAGTGTTGTTGTTAAGTTGTGTGCTATGTGAACTGTGAACTGTTAGATTGGGCTGGTTTTATGCAGGTTGTAGTTGTGGAGGTTCGAATAGGGTATAAGGAGTACCCGTATTCTGTTCCCTTAGCTTGTGTTTAGAAGTTTACTTGCTGAGTATCGTGTGGTTTGGTACTCACCCGTTGCTTCTACATTTTTGTAGGTTACTAGCCCGAACCTTTGTGATATTTTCTTTTCTCCTTGCTTGAGGCTTTTTGTGGAGGTTTGTAAGGTAGCTGCTTGTCATTTCAGCGGACCTTCTTACTCCTATTTATGATCTTGTTCAATTCTAGAAGCAAGGTCATTTGAGACTTGTGTTTTTCTTTTGAATTAATTGTAATACTTTAGAGGCTTGTACACGTAACAACTAGATTTTGGGGGTATTTTTGAGTCATGACAAAAGACCAAAACCAAACCAACTTAATCGGTTTTAAAATTATCAAAACCAAACCAAACCAAATATAATATACATTTATCGGTTTGGTGGTTATCGGTTTTGGTTTGGTTTGGTTCGGTTATTCGGTTATTAACCATATACAAAAATAAAAGAAACAATCCATTCAAAATGTGATAAAGTGATAACAATCCATTCAAAACGAAAAATAGTTAGAATGACTTAGATTAATGAACTTTCGATCACTAAATTTACTATGAATAAAGCTTTAAAATTCACTATATTGGTCTAGAATGAAGAGACAAATAACATTTGCAGTCTCACAAAGAATTGTCATATGACTCATATACATGAAATCAATAAGATAAATGTTTTCATCTTGAAATTTTTTGCTTTCAATAAGTAAATGAAAATATATATAAGATCTTTAAAATTGTTTATAGAAACAATATATTAAGTATGTATATTAATAAAATATATGTATAGTATTCATCGGTCCGGTTATTTCTTCGATTTTTCAAATAAAATCATAACCAAACCAAATACTATCGGTTTTCAAAAATTTAAAACCAAACCAAACCAAACTCAATTAAAATCGATTTTATTTTATTGGTTTGGTTCGATATTTTGATTTGGATCTGTTTTTATCCAAATCGTGAACACCCCTGACTTGAAAGTTTGAAGGAGCTACTAACATTAGAACTCGGACTCTGCATAAAATATAATCTGAAAATATTTCACAACTTTACCAAATTTGTAGGATCATTTAGGTAGGAATGAAGTGATATTATTGTGCCCAACTTTACCAAATTTAGTACATTCTATAATTATTGAACTTATAATTTTCTAAATAAAAGCAACTTAAAACTTTCCAGATGTTGATGAACATTTTTTTTATGTGATTCTTTAGTGTTGGCCAATCTTACAAAATTATGTTCTTTAATCTATCTGATAAAAAGTAACTTTCCAAATGTCAAATTAAGAACTCTGTCATGTGATTCTTAAATAGGAAATGATTGTTACATTAAATATACTTTGTTAATGAAAAAGTTTCTCCAAACTGCTAGTAGAATACAATAAAAATCTTATATGATTGTACACACTCAAATAATGGAAGTGCACTTTTAGCACTATTGGTTTCTCCAACAACAACTGATGACAACTCCAATCAAATTAAAAAATCTTTCAAAGTATATATATACTATAGGGAAAAAGGATAAATATACCCCCGAATTATTATAAATGGTACGTCAATACCCTTCGTTATACTTTAGGGCTATTCATACCCTTACCGTTAATATTTTAGGTTGTTTATACCCTTGAGGTTAACGGAGGGACACATGGCTTCATCTAAACGGTTCAACTAAATTTATTTTAATTTTTATCCATAAATTAAAAACCCACCCATAATCAAACCCACATGACCCGATAATTTAAAAACCCATACGGCCATACCCAAATCATAACCCAAAATCACCCAAATGCACTAAAATAATTTCATTGAATACTGCACCAAATTTCAATTTTTATTTTTCCCCAACTTTGTGATCAAATTCATCCCTCTAACATTTGCGAATCGGAACTTGTTATTTCAACATAGATGTGATGGAGAATGGTGATTACACAACAAAGATCGGAGAATGAATTGAATTATAGAAATGTATGAGAAATTAAGAATTGGATTCGCTGCCGACGTGTTTTGCTTGTATTCGCCGGAAATATAGTTCAGGTAGATCACAGATGGAATCAACATGGACTTGGGGAGATCTTGGGTGCTTTTCCACCTCTGATTCCCCATGCTCCATTGACGTCAAAGTCAATATCTCCAACCCAGATTAATCAATTTCTCTTCGACACTGCAAAATTGACTTTTCAATTGCCGGTCAAGATTATATGTTTGTCATTGATGGCGGCGGCGTTGAGGCCTGGGTTTGAGGCGCACACGGCGTCAGAGCCTGCCGGGAAGCAATGGTGAAAATATGGTGAAGGAAATAAAAGTGACGAAATCCTGTAGCCATTATTTATCCAAATTTGCTTAAGATAAATGGGTCATGGGCGGGTCATATGGGTAGGTTTTTAATTTATGGATAAAATTAAAATAAATTTAGTCGAATCATTTAGATGAAGCCATGTGTTCCTCCGTTAACCTCAAGGGTATACACAACCTAAAATATTAACGGTAAGGGTATGAATAGCCCTAAAGTATAACGAAGGGTAGGGGTGTTCATGGGTTGGTTTGGATCGGTTATTGGTCAAAACCAAAACCAAACCAACTTAATCGGTTTTAAAATTATCAAAATCAAACCAAACCAACTATAATATACATTTATCGCTTTGGTGATTATCGGTTTCGGTTTGGTTTGGTTCGGTTATTCGGTTATTAACCATACACAAAAATAAAAGAAATAATTTATTTAAAATATGAAAAAAGTGACAACAATCCATTCTAAACGAAAAATAGTTAGAATGACTTAAATTACTGAACTTTCGATCACTAAATTTACTATCAATAAAGCTTTA
>JAJONQ010042613.1:0-10114 GCA_036250385.1 Solanum microdontum | reverse complement strand
CCTTTGTTGCCAAATCTCATCACACTTTTCATGGGTGAGATTGTTAGATAGACCCAATCATTAACTTCAAATTCTAGATCCCTTCTTCTCACATCGGCATAAGACTTTTGTGTACTTTGAGCCATTATCAACCACTCTCTAATAAGCCAAACTTTCTCAGTGGCTTCATAAACTTGCTCGGGACCTATCAAAGCAATTTCACCTACCTCAAACCAACCAACCGGAGACCTACATCTCCTACCATACAAGGCTTCAAAAGGGAGCCATACCGATCCTTGAGTGATAGCTATTATTGTAGGCAAACTCTATTAATGGCAAGTGGTTATCCCAATTACCCTTGAAGTCTATAACACATCCCCTTAACATATCTTCCAATGTTTGGATGGTACACTCTGCTTTCCCATTGATTTGGGGATGAAAAACCGTACTAAGATTAACCTTAGTACCAAGCCCTTTTTGGAATGACTTCTAAAAGTGTGAAGTAAATTGAATACCCCGATCCAAAATAATAGATAAAGGAACCCCATGCAACTTCACTATATCTCTTATATACAACTTGGAATAGTATTTCACCGAAAAAGAGACCTTGACGAGAATAAAGTTGGCTGATTTTGTCATCCGATCTATAATGACCCAAATAGAATTATTTTTCCTTCGGGTGCGAGGCAAACCCACAATAAAGTCCATATTTACATCTTCCCACTTCCAAGTGGGAATAATTATATCTTGGGACAAGCCTCCCGGCCTTTGGTACTCAACCTTAACTTGTTGACAATTAGGACATTTGGCTACAAATCGCGCGATATCTTTCTTCATACTGTTCCACCAATAGACTTCTCGTAAATAACGGTACATCTTGGTGGCTCCCGGATGAATAGAATACCATGAACTATGAGCTTCCTCTAGAATATGTTCCCTCAAACCATCAATATCCAGAACACAAAACCGACCTCGGTACCTAAGCACCCCATCTCCCCTGGGAAAAAGCCTCAATGGACCTCTTCAGTACCAACTCTTATAACTCAAACTAATATAGGATAAAGGCCTTGTTTAAACTTCACATCCATCACAAAGGACGATTCGGAACCATTTTGAAACATGACACCACCCTTGGTGGAATCCACTAGTTGAACACCTAGCCGAGCCAACCTATGCACATTATGAACCAATTCTTTCTTTTCATCCTCTACATGAGCCACAGTACTGTCACAACCCAGGAGTACACCCCTAGATGTAACATGGCACATAAAATCCCAAAAGACTCAATGTAAGCCACTTAGCATATCATAACATAAGATAATAGATTAGTACAGAAATTCAAAACATTTTTCAATACAATTGAAGTCTCATAAAATGAAGCGAAAGTCTTTAACATTTGTTTGAAACCATCTAATACATGAAAGTCTTAGGGACACAACTCATACAAAAGTTCTAATCATAAAAAGAAAGATATAAAAGGAAAGGGTGATCAAGTCCTCGATGCTATGAGGATTCACCAAAACTTCTCTTCTTGATCTACTATGAACTTAGCCATGAGGATGGAAGTCAATATCACTGAACCCTATATTTGATAAGAATGTAGGCAAAAGTATGTGTTATTACAATAATGTACTAAATATGATGGCTAGCATAAGTCATCAACATAAGCATATAAGAAGCATTAGTCAACATAAGATATATACCATAATTATAATAGACAATAACAGAAACCATGAGCATACGATACATCATAATAAGACATAGGCTATAAGCATGAGAGATAACAACATAGTCATAGGCATAATCAATGAAATCTAGTTTACCATAACATAAGAGAAACACTCCATAAGCCACCTCAAGGCAAGATTGTGCAATGCATGGACAATACCCCATAATCCCACCCATGCTAAGCAAGTCACTTTAGGTCCTTATTCATCTTTACCATCTTTTGATCTCATCCTTAGCTTATTTCTCATAGAAAAGGGAACATTCACCTTTAGTCACACATGTATTGGAAGGGACTTTCAAGCAACAATCCAAACTAAGCATACATCATAAGCATAAGTCAAAAGCATATTCATTACATAGATCATCATAACATAAGATGAACATACCATAGATACCCTCAAAGCATACTTGTGCAATGCATGAATAAGACCCCACAAATCTCACCCATGCTAAATAAAGCTTCTTGAGTAACCATAGTTCATACTAGACTTGACCTTGTGGGAATTAGCCTTAACCGACATAGACCATGTGAGCTTACATGGAATCCGGTGTTAGCCACACCGAAAAAGGTTGTCCTACTTGCCTAAGGTAGAACCATTATTTTAGCTTAGGTGGATCCAATAGCTAAATAACCTACGGGGTTACATAGTTCATGGGATAATGAGATTGTTACTAGATACCTGGCTTCAACTCACATGAGGGCATCCATCTCAAGAGATTTCTCCTAGAAACCCAACCTCAACTCATGTGAGGGCTTCCATCTCCTATCAATATCCACTCGGTGCTAAGCATAATTCCCACATAATACTTTATTAAGTCATAACTTGATTCGTCTTATGGAAGGATGTACTTGACAATCAATCCAAAAGAGTTCATTAGGATAACTCTTAGATCATGCATGAGAATAACCTTTCACTGTCCATGTCTTCATGTAGATTCAACAAGTGAGAAAGCCTTTCAACCTTAGAATCATCATTATGTGAGAAAACCTTTCACATCATGTTCATTATATGTTCATGAGAATAGCCTTTCAATCAAAACAACAACATTATCATAATCATGGACACTTCACTCTCAAAGTGTTCTTAAAGCATATACATAACCTTCATAAAACATGCATAATATCATATCTTGCCCTTTTCAAAGGTCAAAGCTCATATCAAATCAACACATCTCGAACTACTACATTAGACATAGATAATAACATAATTCAAGTAGTCAAATCGCTACATGCATAATCTCATATACTCATAATATAGGTCATGTGAGCAAAGTCCTTCCACAACAATACATATACAATTCAATCATGCAATTATCTTCACTTTCAAAGCCTTAACATACATAATTTAACATATTAACCCTACTCTCAAAGCCCTAGAATTCATCATCTATGACTACAAGATTTACCCTCAAGCAATACCTCTCATAAGCACCTCATATACCTAAGTCTCAAGTTATTCCACTCAGATGCTTCATCCTTAACCAATTTTAACCATATATCTTCAAATAGACTAAATCTCAACACTACTAATCATGATTCATCATATATGCCCTAATCTAATCAATTCATGTCAATAAACTTTACTTTTAAGCAATTCATATCTAGGTTCTCTAATCTCAAGAAATTCATAAAGTAATTCATCAATCTTAGAAGATCACATCGAAGCCCTCAATTTCCCTTTTTATGGCATAAACCCAAATTATATCAATTTCACCTTAGAATCTTAGGTTAATCAAGAATACATGTATAATCATATTAAAACATGTAATAACATCATAAATAAACATTATCCACTCAATTGGTTAAACATACAACAATACCCACAATATAGGAAGAAACCTTAACTAGAATTGGGGTTCATCTTCACAATTGGGGAAAAGATGGGGGCTTATGATTGAAAGGAGTCCATGAATGAATAAGCCATCATACCTTGATTATAAAGCCTAGCAAGCTTCAAACAATAGAGTCTTGACCTAGCTTGACCCTCTTGTTCTTCTTCTTCTTCTTGTTCAATGGAGTCTTGACCTAGCTTGATCCCCTTCTTCTTCTTCCCCATCTTCCTCTTCTTCCTTCTCTTCTTCCTCTTCCTCTTCTTTCTCTTCTTCCTCTTTTTCTTCCTCCTCCTCCTTCTTTTCCTTCTCCTTTTCCTTATCCTTCTCCTTCTCCTTCTCCTTCTTCTCCTCCTTATTCTCTGTTTCCTTCTTTTTCTTATTCTCCTTCTCCTACTTCTCCTTCTTCTTCTCATCCTCCTACTTCTCCTTCTACTTCTCCTTCTTCTTCTCATCCTCCTCCGTCTCCTATGCCTCCTCCTTCTCCTCCGCCTCCTCCTCCTCCTTCTTCTCCTCCTCCTCCTCCATCTTCTTCCTCTTCTTCTTCTTCTTCTTCTTCTTCTTCTTCTTCTTCTTATTCTTCTTCTTCTCCTTCTCATTCTTCTCCTTCTCTTTCTTCTTCTTCTTCTTCTACTTCTCCTCTTCCTACTTCTGATTCTTCTTCTTCTTCTCCTTCTCCTCTTTCTCCTTCTCTTCTTTCTTCTTCTTTTTCTTCTCCTTCTTCTTCTCCTCCTCCTCCTCCTCCTCCTTCTTATTCTTCATCTTTTTCTTCTTCTTCTTCTCATCCTCCCCCTTCCCCTCCGCCTTCTCCTCCCCCTCTCGCTTCTCCTCCTCTTCCTCTTTCTTCTTCTTCTTCTTGTAAAACTCCACAAAATGCTAGGTAAAACTAGAGTCGAATGTGAGCATGGACATCTTATATGAGATTTATAGGAGTCAAGGCCATGAGGCAAGTGCCATGGCAAAGGGGACAAGCTATGGCCAAAGGCCAAGGCAATCCCTAGCCGTTAGCACACTGCCTCACCCTTCACGAGATGAACCACGATCTGTGCTCCTCACCACGGCTCGTGAAGGGGGCTAGTGAAGATGCCTTGGCCATGAAAAATGTGGCCACCAATTCCCTAGGTATTGCCTCAACCTCCACGGCCATCACCACAGCCCGTGGTCACGATCACGACTCGTGGGAAGCCTCATGAGGTTGACTTGGGCAGGTGAGTTTTGGGGCACCAACTAGCTTAGCTACTGCCTCAAACTTCACGGCCATTACCAAGGTTCGTGGTCATCACCACGACCATGGGAGGTGATCTTGAAGTTGACTTAGGCAAATAGCCAATGGTCACAAGTGGCAAGGTCACAACCTCAAGGACCACGAGAGGGACCACGGCTCGTGGAGCCCCTCGTGGTGATGCCTTGGGCGTGTGAGCCTTATGCCACCATGAAGGGGCTACTGCCCCAAACTTCACGACAAGCACCACGAGTCGTGGTCCTCACCACGGCTTTTGAGGGTGCTCGTGAGCCTGGACGGGGTCAACTTAATGAGGGTCATTCAAATCTTTTCCTATTTTAGTCCAATTAAGTAGGGGGGGTGTTTTGGGTATTGTAGGGGGTGGTTTATATATTGTTTGAAATTCAATTTAATCCTTTTTAAGTCAGAAACTCAAACACCCAAATATTTCCCCAAATCCCTCTTTTCTCTAATATTTTTCTCTCTATAGTTCCTCCATTCAAGAACACCAAAAACTTGAAGAATAGGGCTCAAGAATCCATCATCTCAACTCCAATTCGTGGGCAAAGCTTCAATTAAGGTATGGGGACCTTGATTTATGGAACACTTTCCTCCATGAAGCCCTTCAAACTCTAATTTTGAAATTGGTATATTGTTCAAAAACTAGGGTTTCTATTCTTGCCATTGGTTATTTCTAAAAATGATTTCATTATGTTAATTGTCATATATTATGGATGAATTGATGTTTAATGGTGATTTTTATTGTAAAATTCTCCATGAACCCATGTGTTACCCAATGACCCTAATTTCATGAATTATGATGGGTTTGTTGATGCAAGATGAAGACTATGAATTGTATCTATGTTGAATTAGTTATTGAATCTTGTTTATTCATGCTTAAAGTAGTATTCCTAAGTGTGATTGTGAGACTTTGTTTATGACCCTTGAAGGGGGTAAATTGTGAAGGTTTGTTCATAATTGATGAAAGTTGTATGTGAACTCATAATTCACTTGAATGGTAAAGATGTTGTCACCATTGTGTAACTTGAGGTATTATTGAAATGTCAATTCTCCCCTTACCCATTAGACATATTCATGTATGACTTGTCTAGTATGATGATAACATTGTTGTTTGATTGAAAGACTATTTATCATTAAAATCACTATGAATGTAACGTGAAAGTTCTACTCACATGTTGATGTCGATTCTAAGCTTGAAAGTACATTCTCACCTTTAATAAATCTATGAGCTATTATGATGAATTGTATTGAATGAAGGGTAGAACACTCCTTCACACATGTAAATGTACTTTAGGTCTAATTATGTATCATTTTGGAAATAATGCTTAGCACCGAGTGGATATTGACAATGAGGTAAAGGCCCTTCCGCCAATGCAATATGTTGGGTCATCCAAGTGAACTTATGAGATGGAAGCTCCTCCGCCAATGCAATAGGGCGGGTTTCTAGAAGAAATCTCCCTATCCCATAACTATGTGCCAACATAGGACTTTAGCTAGTGGATGTACCTTAAGGCTAAACATGTTAGTTCTACCATACGCAAGTAGGACACCTTCTTTTGGTGTGGTGTTACACGACACCGGATTCGATGTAGCTAACCTGGTATATGTCAGTATGGCTAATCCTCCCTATATGAAAAGATAATGAATGAGATATAAAGTTAACTATGACTTCTTGGTGAGTTTACTTAGTAGGAGTGGGGGTATGGGACTTCACTTCCACATTGCACAAGTGAACTTAGTAGGATGTTATGGGATGGTTCTCTTATGTTATGATGAGATTGAATGTATGCATGTATGTTGAATAGATAGTTGATGTGAATGACTTTCCTTATGTTCAAATAATGTACATGACTAGTTCCTTGTTGATGATTATTGATTATGATGAGGTCCAAAGAAGATATGTATGACAAAGGTAGCTTCAAAGGAGTACTTGGTATGGTTTGTATTATGGGATGCCAACCATACATTGCACAAGTGTTCCTTAGGAGTTGCTAAGTTATTGATGTTACCATGTTGTGAATATAAATGTGATTATGGCTTGTCTTTGACATTGAAAATGTATGTTGGTTTCCAAACTCAATAAATGCATTCTTTTCAAATAAAATGTCCTTTTTATCATGTTATAAGGATTTTATGCATGTTTCCATACTTGGTACAAATTTGTGCTAACCCCTTCTTCCTTCTACATCTTAATGAGTGTAGGTTCCGGCTTGGTGATTTTCACTCTCCTTTGAAGAAGACTTAGATTGCTTTTCTCCAAGTTATGGTGAGTCCTCAAGTTCGAGGACATGATTTCCCATTTCTTAGTTTCATTTTGTATCTCGTATATTGAGACTATTATTGATGTAAAGGGCTAAGTCCCAAAACTCTGTATTCCTATGTTTAGATGGTAAATGAGACAAAGTCTTGATTTCCAATGATTTTCTTTTATGAAAAGTGAAGTTGAACTTCGATTGTAAAGTTTAACAAAAATTTCCGTATTATTTCTATGTCTTATGTTATGATGATGCTAGAGGCTTGTATGAGACCCCTTCGAGATCCAGTACGCCATGTTATGTCTAGGGGCTAGCCTTGGATCTTGAAAAACAGGTATCAGAGCATAAGGTTTTGGGAATAATATTTAGGTTGATGTCTCATGAACCACGTCTACTAGAGTCTTGTTCATTAGTGTGAAACGCGTCATACTTATGAATGAGAGGCTATAAGATGCTTAGGAACTTTCTCTTTTTCCATTACTCTTTGGTCGTACTTGGAGTCTTAAGTCTATGAAGTCCTTATTCTAACCCTTTTCTAGTGATTATAGGCAATGAATACAAAAAAGACTAATGCAAGAAGGGAACAAGAGGATAATGTGAATGAGGAGGTTCCCCCTCAAGCTCCTAATGATGAAGGGGTCATGACTAATGTTGAGATAAGGGTGACTTTCCAAACTTTAACTCAACTTGTTACTGTTCAAGCTCAATCCGTCACCACTCAAGCCCAAACTATAACGGCTCAAGCCAACCGAGAAGTTAGGCCCCGGGTAGAGTCCAATGTGAGTACCATGGCCTCATGGTTGAGAGATTTTACTAGGATGAACCCTCTTATCTTCTTGGGTTCCAAAATGAATGAGGACCCATAAGAGTTTTTGGAGGATTTCTACAAGATAGTGGAGGCTATGTAAGTCACTTCTACTGAGAAAGCTGAGTTAGCCGGTTATCAATTGAAAGATGTGGCCTAAGTATGGTACACTCAATGGAAGAATAATAGGCGTTTAAGGGTGGGTACCACAAGTTGGGAGGTATTCAAGAAGGCCTTCCTTGATAAGTTCTTCCCCCGGGAGAAGAGGGAAGCCAAAGTTTAGGAGTTCATCAATCTTCGTCAAGGAGGTATGAGTGTCGAAGAATACTCTTTAAAATTCATGAAGTTGTCCAAATATGCCCCCTCTTTGGTTTCCAACCAAATGGATGAGATTAGTCGCTTTGTCACCGGTGTGTCCGATGCTATTGAAGAAGAGTTCCGTGCGGCAATGCTCCATGACAACATGGATATCTCAAGGTTGATGGTTTATGCTCAACAAGTTGAGGATTCAAGGCTTAGGAAGAAGAATAGAGAAGTGAAGAGGCCAAGGCCCGAGGATGGAAATTCTTCTAAGAGTAAGTTTGAAGGTCAAAGTGGACCAAGGTTTAAGAATAAGTTCTCCAACCAAAGCTCCTCCAATGCTCCTAAGACCAACAAGGATAGGGTACCTAACCCTAGGCCTCAAGGAGGCAATAGGGGTGGATCTTCCATGAAGAGGCCTACATGTGCAAAATGTGGTAAGAAGTATGAGGGGAAATCTCTTGCCGGTATGGGTGTGTGCTATGGGTGTGGAAAAAGTGGACATCAATTGAAAGATTTTCCAACTCGTGCAGTCAAGGGAAAATAGGGTAATCAAGCTACACCAAGTGGTTCTAATGCCGATGCTTCCAAGAAGAATCGCTTCTATGCCCTCCAATCTAGGAGTGATCAAGAGGGGTCCCCAAATGTTGTTACTGGTATGTTGCAAGTATTTTGAATTAATGTTTATGCATTATTAGATCCCGGTGCCACTTTATCTTTTATTACCCCTTTTATGGCTATGAAATTTGAAGTGTATCCCGAAGAGTTAAAAGAACCTTTTTTCGTGTCTACCCTGGTAGGTGATTCGGTTGTAGTCAAAAGAGCGTATAGGAGATATGCTATCTCTTTGTCTCATAGAGTCACTTTGGTTGATTTGATAGAATTAGATATGTTGGACTTTGATGTTATCTTGGAGATGGATTGGCTTCATGCTTGTTTTGCTTCCATTGATTGTAGAACTCGGGTAGTAAAGTTTCAATTTCCAGATGAGCCTGTTTTAGAATGGAAGGGGGGAAATTCAATCCCTAGAGGTTGAATCATTTCATGTCTAAAAGCTAGTAAAATGATTTCTAAGGGGTGTGTTTATCATATTGTTAGGGTTATGGACATTGAGTCCGAGTCTTCTTCTTTAATGTCGGTCCTCGTTGTGAGGGAGTTTTCGGAAGTGTTTCCAGATGACTTGCCCAAAATTCCTCCCGAACGGGAAATAGACTTCGGCAATGATCTTTTTCCGGATACTCAACCCATATCAATTCCCCCTTACCGGATGGCTCCGGCCGAATTAAAAGAATTGAAGGCACAACTGAAGGATTTGCTAGATAAGGGTTTTATTCAACCAAGCATATCTCCATGGGGTGCTTCGGTATTATTTGTGAAAAATAAAGATGGGTCCTTTCTAATGTGTATTGATTACCGCCAATCGAACAAGGTCACTATAAAGAATAAGTACCCTCTCCCTAGAATTGGCGATTTGTTTGACCAACTCCAAGGGGTGAGTTACTTTACGAAGATTGATCTATGGTCGGGCTACGACCAACTTAAGGTGAGGGAGGTTGACATTCCTAAGACGGCTTTTCGTACAAGATATGGTCACTACGAATTCCTAGTCATGTCTTTTGGTCTAAAAAATACCCCGGTGGCATTCATGGACCTAATGAATAGGGTATTTAGGCAATATCTTGATTCACTTGTGATATTCTTTATTGACGATATTTTGATCTATTCAAGGAGTGAGGGTGATCATATGAAGCATTTGAGGATAGTATTGCAAGTCCTTAAGGACCATCAATTATATGCTAAGTTTATTAAGTGTCACGACCCAAGCCTAGGGCCTAGACGTGACATGGCGAATGAGGAACCCGAAGGAACCCCAAATAAGCCTCTCAAACTTGTCATCACACTTCATCGGTCGCGGAAGTACATTCAACATTAATTAACGGGAAATAGGGACTAAGGGCAAACCATTTCAAAATG
>JAJONQ010042611.1:0-10257 GCA_036250385.1 Solanum microdontum | reverse complement strand
AAAAAAGAAGAAGTCAAATATCATGTTTAAAAATAAAAACTCATAGCTAATATATAAGGGAATATTAAACGGAGAAGTCAATGAATTATTAGAGTAATTTTTAAATCTTCTTTCTATTAATCATTGGACCATTTTCTCAACCTTAAGGTATGATTATTGAAGAATATTTGGGTTTTGATACTTTCTTCTTTACAAATTAATATTTGCTAGACATTTGTGGTGTTAATTAGTAGAGTAATTGTTCAGATTCTGAGAATTGCATACATGGAAAACGAAGGAGAAACAGAGAAATTAGCAAGCAACTCATTGGTATGTTGGTTCTTGTACCTCGATTAATATATTATTTTGTTATGTTACTGCTATCTGTTATTGTTTGTTGTTTCTTGTATTTCCGTTACTTTTTTTTTGGGTTGGATTGTTTTTCTTGAGTGAGGATGTATTGGAAACAGTTGAGTTGAGGTAGGAGTAAGTTTTGCGTACGCTCTAACCTCAGATCCCACTAACTACACTGGGTGTTGTTGTATTGACTATTCGTTTTGTTTATCTTGCTATTCTGCATTTCCGCCCTTGTTTGATTACATACAGAGTAACATGATATTTATTAATGAAGTGCTCTTTGAGTTCACATAGATCTGTTGTGGCACTTTTGGAATGAGTATGAAATTTGTGTGTTGATGAATAGCCTAGGCTCATTGTAGACTTTTTGTTGTTATTGTTGATAAGGTAAGATAAGAATTGCCGAGTAAGTTAGACATCAAAAAACTCTCATGTAAAGGCATTTGATTCAACAATAGTTCATTAGTCAATACGATTAACCAATTAATTAAAGAACTTCTTCTCTACCCCACACAAGTAGGAGTAAGGTCTGTGTACACATCACCTAGCCTCCCCAGACCTCACTTGCGGGATTACACTGGGTATGTTGTTGTTATGTTTTATAGGATGAGATTCTGTTGTGTTAAAAAAAGAAAAGCAGTAGTTGGTCGGGTCATGGAGCTGGTCAGTAAAGTGGTTTTAATGGATGCATTTTTTAAAAAATGTCACATCAGCTAAAACCATTTGAATGTGTATAGGTGAAATGACAAAAGTAAACTTTTTCGAATAATTTCTGAGAAATCTAACTCTCTTACTTTTTGATATAAACTAAAAGAAGAGGAAAAACAACATTTAGTTGATGCAGTAGGCTACATTTACGTTAGAGTAAATTTGGTTCTGATACACATTTGGTCTTTTAGCAGGTATCATCTGCTCTACTTCACGAGGACATTGTCAATCTTCAGGATTTCATAGAGAGGTTAAAGAATGAACAAGATCAAATTGTTGATCAAACTGAAAAGCTGACATTTTTGTTGGCATGTTTACAGCTATGTTATTACATGTCGGATGGTCCTAATGCTGAAATGTCTTGCATATCATATGAGGTTCATGATCTGATTCACTCACTTTTTCATCAGAATAGTGGAGATGACATGATGGTTAAATTAACGGATCATGTCGTTCCTCGCCTTCTTGAAAATATCACAAGTTCTAAAATCTCACATCATCATCATTCTGCCGCCATGACTGAGGATCAGTTGGTTGAACTTTTGGACGTGCTCCTCCTGAATCTCCATTATCTACACTAGGTTCGTGCTGAGTTGATTTCCCCTTCAATGACTCAATATGAGCTTCTTCAGAATGTATTTGGCAATTTAAGAGATTTCCATAGGTTGAAAGTAAATGGTTGTGTTGAGTATGAGACAATCGAATATGTCTTACCGCAGTTTCAACTTTTGGCAGAGAGAGTAGGACACTTATGTTTTGTCCTTTTGTCTTATCAACTTAATAAAACAGATGAAAAAGTCTCTCAAGTCAATTCCATGCTAGTCCATCTACTTTTGAAGATAATTCCGGTTTCACTGGAGGTTATGCACATATGTTGTACAAATTTGAAAGGTTCAAAGTTGGAAGAAGTTGAACATTTCATCAAGCAGCTCCTAGAAGCCTCTCCGGACATTCTTAGAGTATCTCTGATTCAACTACAAGAGCACATGGTTAATGCTATTACTCCTAGCGCTTCTACGTGTAACATTCATGTCATGATAGAGTTCCTATTGATTATTCTTACTGATGTGCTCAAGGACGTTATTCGTCATGAAAAATTGTTTGTTCTCATGGCACGTGTTAGAGAACTTACCAAGGAGGTATTCGTTCATTTTCGCAACTTAGAAGAGAATATGAACGCAACAAGCGATACAGGTCTAAACTTGCTGGAAAATATTGAACTCCTCAAGGAAGATCTCAAGAATGTTTTCTTGAAAGCCCATGCAGACTCATCTCGGCTCCGCTTCCCCATGAGTGATGGACTGCTCTTCATGACTCTTCTACTCACAAACTTGAATGACTTGGCCAATTCCAATGCTTCTTCAGTTGCTTTGATAAAAGAAGAAATTAAGCAGGTGAAAGAACACCTTGAAATCATAAGATCGTTGTTCGGGTATGTTGAGCAAGAGTTGCATAGAGATCTTTGGACTCGTGTTCTAGATTTGGCATATGAGGCGGAACATGCCATTAACTCAATTCTTGCCCGCGATCATGGTCTATTACAGCTTATCTTCATACTTCCTGATACCGTAGAAAAGATCAAGCTTGTCAAAAAAGAGGTACAAGAGAAGATCCCCAAAAGCAGCGATATTATTGTTGCAAACGCTCCCAACAAGCCGGTTGAAAGAAACTCATCGAGTACAGTTGGTAAAATAATCGTAGGTTTTGAGGAGGAGACAGAGTGGATAATTAGGAAGCTCACCAGCGGACCAGCTGAAATAGATGTCATTTCCATAGTCGGCATGCCAGGGTTGGAAAAACTACTTTGGCATACAGAGTGTATAATGATAAGTCCATTGTTGATCATTTCGACGTTTGTGCTTGGTGCACAGTCGACCAGGAATGTAATGAGAAAAAGTTGTTGCAGAAAATCTTCAATCAAGTTATTGGTTTAGAAGAAAATTTCAGTGAGGATGACATAGATGATGACGTTGCTGATAAGCTGCGGAAAAAACTATGTGCACAGCGGTACCTTATTGTCTTGGATGACATGTGGGATACTGCAACATTGGATGAACTAACAAGACCTTTTCCTGAATTTCAGAAAGGAAGCAGAGTGATTTTAACAAGTCGGAAAAAGGAAGTTGCTTTGCATGGAAAATGCCACAGTGATCCTCTTTATCTTCGATTGCTAAGATCAGAAGAAAGTTGGGAGTTATTTGAGAAAAGGGTATTCGGGGAAGAACGTTGCCCTGATGAACTAAAGGATGTTGGAGAAAAGATAGCTCGAAAGTGTGATGGGCTTCCTTTAGTACTTGATCTAATCGGTGGAGTCATTTCAAGGAAGGAAAAGAAAGAGGCTGTGGCTTGAAGTTCTCGATAATTTGAGTTCCTTTATTTTTAAAGATGAAGAGGAAGTGGTGAAGGTTATACAATTAAGTTATGACCATTTGTCAGATCATGTAAAGCCGTGTTTGGTTTGCCTTGCAAGTTATCCAAAGGACAAAAATATATGGATCTCTGAGTTGAAAGATTTGTGGATTTCTCAAGGACTTGTGGAGCAGATTGAAATGAGAAGTGCAGAAGAAGTAGTGAATGAGTTAATTTCAAGTAGCTTGGTAATACCTTTCGATAATTCTATTTGCAAAATTCATGATCTTGTGCATGACTTTTGTAATATAAAATCTAGAAAGGAAAAGTTGCTTCACTTCCTAGGAGGTTCAAAATCTTCGTCTTCTTCTGGTGTGATGGCACGAGGAATTACCATTCTTTATGATCTACATCTGTTTGATTTGGATGAAAATTTTGTGGTGTTTAATCGAGAAAAGAAGAATTCTTATGTTAAACACCTCCTCACTCTGAAGGTGGTTATCTATGGCCCGAGAAAAGAAGTTTGTCTTTCCTACAAAAGTCAGCTAAAACACTTGAGGCTTCTCAAAAGTTTGGATTTGAAGGGCATAACATTGACAGATTCTATGCTGAATGAAATCGGTATGCTTGTTCATTTGAAGTACTTAATCATTCGGACGAAGGCTAAAGCTCTCCCTCAGTCATTTTCAAACCTCTGCAATCTAGAAACTCTGGTGGTGGATCACTCGGAGGGATCATACATATTACTATCGCCTTGTTTTTGGAGTCTTGCAAAGCTACGAGATGTACGGATGAAGAGGGGTGCTCTGTTTGATCCGGACATCACTGTGTTAGATGAGGATTTAAGGTTAGAAAATTTGAGAACATTATATGAGCTCTACCTTCTTGGTTCAGAAGACACGGAGGATACTATTTTCAAAAGGTTTCCTAATCTTCAAAACCTTAGAGTCTGTATCCAACAACTACCAGAGAAGATTTGGTTTCCAAGATTGGATGTCCTTAAAGAACTCCATTTAAATACTTGGGGTTCATTCGATGAATATACACATGCCTTCCCTTTGAGCTTGAAGACACTGAAGTTGGGAAGGCTCATTCTGACATCCGACACACTTTCTAGAATTGCTAGACTACCCAACCTTCAAGAACTTATTCTAGAAGGCACAATCATCGAGGACCTGGGGAAAGAATGGAACATGGAAGATGTCACTTTCCAGAATCTCAAATCTCTAAAATTGGAAGAATTGGAATTTTCTGAATGGCAGGTTGATGCAGAGAAATCCTTTCGCGTGCTTGAGAAACTATATATAAGTAGATGTTATATGCTTATGGAGATCCCAGAAAGTTTTGGAGATATTGCGTCATTAGAGCTTATCAAAGTATGGTACACCCCTCAGCTTGAACAGTCGATCTTCAAAATTAAGGAATACGTTGAAGAAATGACTGGAGAAGACAAGCTTGAGGTAGACTTCTATGATTGAGGTATGCTTCCATTAACAGAGTTACTTATTACTTTTACAAATGTTATGTGTTTTCCAATATTAGTTTTAACTTATACAATATATGTTCTTTGCAGATCAGATCAGATCGAGCTAGCGCATACAAATTCTCAAGACATGTATGTCTTCTTCCAACATTAATAACTGTTTATCAAGTATAAACAGTGCTTGCTATCAGCACTTGTGTTCTTTATTATAACAGATGAGATATTATATGTGTGCTTGCTTTTCATTACTATGTATTAGTTGTAAACTACAAACCATTATTTAGCCCATCTTGACTTGGGACATGATTGAGCAACGACACATTGATTCAGTCCATTCTGACCCATCCAAATTTTGTCCAAACCGTTCATCTGTCACCTCTAGATATGACTAATAATGTTTTTCAAAGAAGTGTAAGTTCCATATATGGCAACTGAAGAACCAAAAATCAAAATTATCCCAATAAACACAACTTCCAAATATGAAGGCTTCTTGATCTTGAGGTAGCATAGGCATGGTAACAATATTGACACGGTAACGCCCAAAAGCACGTCCGTAAATGTCATGACATATCCAAAAAATGGAATGGTTAACGCCACAATGATTGTGTTGATGGCCAAAAATGTTCTGATGAAGTAGCTCACGATAAATTTACTCTTTCGTAAAGGTAATTTATCTTCAATAATAGCCATTACAGTTGGAGAGACTACAAGAGCATACTTTGTTATTCTAACGAGTGTCGTATATATCGCGATTTCAAACTAATTTTCCTGGTAGGGAGATTTAATGTTATTTGTGACATTAAATTTTGTCCATACATTAAGTACCCCATAGTTGTCATTGATCCATAGGTAACTGTGCTTAATATAAAAGCACACAAATAAAACTTGTTTGACAAAAATGAAAAAAAAAAAGATTTTCGTTATATACATGCTATTTTTGTGATTTTTTTTAATTTACAAGATCAATCTAACTCGTGTGTTCTTATAAATTCAACTATAGCAGATGATTTTGTGAAATTACACAAAGATTAAATCATCGATTCTTATAAGTTATTAGTTCTTGGAACGTGCCTTGTATGTTTGACCTTATTAATGTAAATAATTTATATAGGCCTAACTCTTGTTGATTAAAAATTGCTCAACATTGTTTGAAGTACTTCTATCTGTGTTTTTGTGCATATAAAATAAACTCTTTTTTTTTCCTTTTCTTTGTTTGCAATTTTTTTATTTTAATTCTAAACATCGGTATTGGAGGTTCTTTAAAGTGATAGTTTCTTGAAGTGTATCCAAGGGAGTTCTATCATTTTTCATTAGTACATAATTGTTTTGCAAATGCTAATGATATATATATATATGTTTTTTTAGTTACGATAGCACAGAGTTTGGCCCGTGCCTGCATGGGCTTGTATTATCTAATAATTAATTATGTGAATGAAAAAAATAATTAAATATTATATGCAACATACAAATGATTTGTTATCTTCCCCATTTGTTTGTCCTTCATTTTCTTTTCCTCTTTCCATTCTCACTAATCAAGCCAAAGTAGTAAAAAAAAAAATTCCTTCCATCAAACTAAGAACGAAGGAAAATTAATGGTGTAATTAGAATCTTTTCTTTTCCAGTAGAGAGTTGTAAAGTTATTAAAATAAGCCCACTAATAATGTCTCACTAGGTGGGGTTCCTATTTAGTCGTTTGCACTTTTTGAATAATTTTTTTCGAGGAGGATAAGTTTATATTTTCGTATCATAATATTTTATAAATTATGTTGAGATATGATTTCAGTTGCTAAAAAACTTTTATCTTGTTAGGTATAAATTTGATTTTTAAAAGACAAAAGTTAAAGACTAGCCCATTTAAAAGTCAAAACATGCAATTTTATGATTCCTATATATTTGGTGTGAGCAGTGAGGTGTTACTCCTCTGTTTCAAAATAAATGATGTTTTAGAATGTCACTTGTGAAATTTGTTTCTCCTGCTTTTATTAGAAAAGTCATTTTCCTTATTTTTATAAATAAAAAACTCATTTTTCTAAATAAAAAAATTGACCAATCATATTGTAAAATATTGATATATTTCAAAAAAGATTGTGTATGAGAAGTGCTTAAAGGAATTGAGAATTGGAGTATTATTGGAATTAGAAAGAAGAAATAATTAAACATTGAGAATCGGACAATAGGAAAAGACAATTCATATTTTTATATTTTCTTTTTAGTCTCATTTTATATTGTTTAATCAAGGGAAAAAGACATAAGATATCCCTTTAATTGCATGTACACACTAATACTTTATTAAGTTAATTAAGTGTTTAATATAGGCTTTTGACACGACATTAATTTACAAAATGATCATCTAAATACCTTTCAAAATTTATGTGTCATGCAATAAGCATCGGATGTCTGCGATACATAAGAAGAATGAGTTGGGACAGCTTAATGACTTCTTTTTTAAAAAAAAAAGAAATTTATACAAGTGACACTCATTAAATGTGTTCTTTCCACTCTCAATACACCCCATCATCACCCTCACTCGCGTAGCCCCACCCACCCACCATTCAACTCTCACGTCTTATACACAAATATTTTTAGAATAATATTTTCTTTTTTTTACTGGCTCGCTCAAAAGGAACATCCAATTAGAATCAGATATGGAAGTTTACAAACCAAAAAAAAAAAAGAAAATTTTTTATAGGTAACCTCAAAACAAGTGGAGTGTAAAATATTATATTTTCCACAACTGATTACAGAGACTTGAAGATGACAATTAATTTACAAAGACCAAGATGATAATGTGTACTACTGCCTCCATCACGTGATAGTATTCGAATTTCAAGAGTTAAAAAAAAGATATTTGGGTGGCCCATTTTGTCAACTTTAAGGTATGATTATTGAAGAATATTTGGGTGTTAATACTTTCTTCTTTACAAATTAATATTTTCTAGACATTTTTGGTGTTAATTAGAGACTAATTAGTAGAGTAATTTTCTATTTTGAGAATTGCATACATGGAAATAGGAAAAGAAAATGAAGGAGAAATAGAGAAATTAGCAAGCAACTCATTGGTATGTTGTTTCTTGTACCTCGATTAGTCTATTGTTTTGTTGTAATTTCTGTTCTATTACTATGTGCTATTTTTGTTATTATTGTCTGTTGTTTCTTGTATCTTCATTACTTCCTTTTTGGGATTGCATGCTTAAGATTGTTTTTGTTAAGATCAGGAACAATTTATGTACCTTTGAGGTAGGGGTAAGGTTTGCATACGCTCTAGATCCTACTTTGTGGGCTTATCTTTAACACCTTTACAACTCTCAACTGGAAAAGAAAAGATTATAATTACACTTTTGATTTTCCTTCATTCTTAGTTTGATGTAAATTGTTTCTCTTGAGAAGTTGAAACGAAGGATTTTTTTTATTTTTTTTTTAACTACTTTGGCTTGATTAGTGAGAATGGAAAGAGGAAAAGAAAATGAAGGGCAAACAAAAGGGGTTCATTCACATAATTACATATTCTTGTAAGTATGTTTGTTGCTTTATGTAACTTAGATGGTGAATATAATCTTTATAACCTATAAGAATCGATGATTTAATCTTTCTGCTATAAGTTAAACTCTATGTACTAAATCACCTGCTATAGTTGATAAATGTAAGGGCTTAAGAACTAGGAAAGTAAGAGCTTTTGTTTAGAGAAATAACGCGTAAACAATGAGAGAGCTTAGTGCACCAGACTGTCATTTCTTGGTTTAAGATTTGAGGTGTAACAGGACAAACATTTGGCTTCTCTATTAGGCTATTCTGGAGAAAGTCCTCTGCACTTGTGACAGTTGCTTGTTGTAAAATTTAGAGCTATCACATTTTCTCGAGTTTCACACCTCAACTATATTAGTCGTTCCCTTTTTCTATCTAAATTATCACCATCTATGTATTAACATAATTTGAAACAACATTTGCTCTTTTGGCAGGTGTCATCCGTTGTACTTCGCGAGGACATTGTCAATCTTCTAGATTTCATAGAGAGGTTAAATAGTTGGCGTGTTCCAACTTCTCTTGACTTGTATCAATATAAAGAGTTGACATTGGAGCTGACGTTTGTGTCCGCATTTTGTCATCTTTATTACTCTTTCTTTTTGGAAAGCTGTAATGACAAAATGTCCTGCATATCAAATAAGATTCATGATTTGGTTCAGTCACTGTTTCATCCAAGTGGAGAAGACATGCTGGCTAATATAAAGAATCATGACCTCTTGGAGAATATCAAAAGTCATATTAACTCACATTGCTATGTTGAACCAAGTCGTGTAACCATGACCGAGGATCGTTTGGTTGAACTTTTAGATGCCATCCTCGTGTATCTCCAATGTCTACTCAAGTGTTGTTCTGAATCTATTTTCCCATCAATGACTCAATGTGAGCTTCTTCAGAATGTATTTGGCAATTTAAGAGATTTCCATAGGTTGAAAGTAAATGGTTGCGTTGAGTATGAAACAATCGGATATGTCTTACCTCATCTTCAACTTATGGCTCTGAGAGTAGTAAACTTCTGCTTTACTCTTTTGAATTGTCAACTGGACAAATTCAATGAATCGGATGTCTCTCTAGTTAACTCCAAGCTATCTAATCTACTTGTGGAGGTTATTCCTGTTGAACTGGAGGTTATGCACATATGTTGTACAAATTTGAAAGGTTCAAAGTCGGAAGAAGTTGAACGTTTCATCAAGCAGCTCCTAGAAGCCTCTCCGGACATTCTTAGAGAATCTCTGATTCAGCTACAAGAGCACATGGTTATTAATGCTGTTACTCCTGGCTCTTCAACGTGTAACATTCATGTCATGATAGAGTTCCTATTGATTATTCTTACTGATGTGCCCAAGGACGTTATTCGTCATGACAAATTGTTTGTTCTCTTGGAACGTCTTAGAGAACTTACCAAGGAGGTATTCGTTCTTTTTCGCAACTTAGAAGAAAATATGAATGATGCAAGTGATGCAAATCTAAACTTGCTGGAAAATATTGAACTCCTCAAGGAAGATCTCAAGAATGATTTCTTAAAACCCCGTGCAGACTGGTCTCAGCTCTGCTTCCCCATGAGTGATGGACCGCTCTTCATGACTCTTCTACTCACAAACTTAAATGACTTGGTCAATTCCGATGCTTATTCAGTTTCTTTGATAAAAGAAGAAATCGGACGGATGAAAGAAGACCTGGAAATTGTAAGATCGTTCTTCGGGTATGTTGAGCAAGAGTTGCATAGAGATCTTTGGACTGGTGTTCTAGATGTGGCATATGAGGCGCAACATGCCATTAACTCAATTCTTGCCCGAGATCATGGTCTATTGCAGCTTATCTTCATACTTCCTGATACCGTAGAAAAGATCAAGCTTGTCAAA
>JAJONQ010042607.1:0-10138 GCA_036250385.1 Solanum microdontum | reverse complement strand
ATATCCACTGGATCAATATAACTTGTATCTGGATGCTTAATCATTGACGCGATGGTGGCAAGAGCATCGGCCAACTCATTCTGTGTCCTGGGAGTGTGCCTGAACTCAATCTTGCGAAATCTCTTGCACAACTTTCGTATATACTGCACATATGGTGTGATCTTTGGATTTTTCACAACCCATTCTCCTTGAACCTGATGGATCAGCAAACCTGAGTCTCCAATAACCAACAACTCGTGAACATTCATATCAATGGCCATCCTCAGACCTAGGATGCAAGCTTAAAATCAGTCATGTTGTTTGTGCAATCAAATCGGAGTTTAGCTACCATAGGATAGTGTTGACCGGATTATGATACTAAGACCGCTCCGATACCTTTCCCTTAGTGATTTGCCGCTCCATCAAAGAATACTCTCTAACCAGGGTATGCCTCAGAAATATCTTCACCAACAAACGAAACTTCCTCATCGGGAAAATAAGTCTTGAGCAGTTCATACTCTTTATCAACTGGATTCTCCGCAACATGATCAGCTAAGGCCTGTGCTTTTATCGCCTTTTGAGTCACGTACATAATGTCAAACTCACTCAAAAATATTTTCCATTTAGCCAGCTTCCCGGTCGGCATTGCTTTCTGGAAAATATACTTTAACGGGTCCTTCCTGGAAATAAGGTATGTGGTATACGAAGACAAATAATGTCTCAACTTTTGAGCGATCTAAGTCAAAGCACAACATGTTCTCTCCAAAAGAGTGTAACGAGTCTCATATGAAGTGAACGTTTTGCTCAAGTAATAAATGGCTCGCTCCTTCTTCCCAATCTCATCATGTTGACCAAGCACGCATCCCAATGCGTTATCCAAGACCGACAAATATAGCAATAATGGACTCCCTTCTCATGGAGGGACCAACACCGGTGGATTGGACAAATAGTTCTTGATGGCATCAAACGTAGTTTGACATTCTCCGGTCCACTTGGTTGAGGCATCTTTTTTCAATAACTTAAAGATGGGCTCACACATCACGGTGGATTGGGCTATGAATCGGCTGATGTAGTTCAACCTTCCTAGAAAACTCATCACCTCCTTCTTTGTCTTCGAAGGAGGTAATTCTTGGATCGTCTTGATCTTGGAAGGGTCAAGCTCAATGCCCCTCTTGCTGATTATAAATCCCAACAACTTGCCAGCTGGCACTCCAAAAGCACACTTGGCAGGATCTAACTTCAAATTGTATCGGCGTAAGCGATCAAAGAGTTTCCTCAAATGAGTCAAGTGATCCGAACCCTCGCGGGACTTGATTATGACATCATCTACATATACCTCGATCTCATTGTGAATCATATCATGAAAGATGCTCGTCATAGCCCTCATGTAAGTAGCACCAGCATTCTTGAGACCAAAAGGCATCACTTGATAATGATATACACCCCAGGGCGTGATGAAAACTATTTTTTCTGCATCTTCTTCATCCATCAGGATCTGGTGATAACCAGCATAACAATCCACAAACGACTGCATCTCATGCTTAGCACAATTATCAATGAGAATGTGAATGTTTGGCAATGGAAAATTATCTTTCAGGCTAGCTTTGTTGAGATCTCTGTAGTCAACACAAATTCTGATCTTTCCTTCTTTCTTGGCAACCGGAACAACGTTAGCTAACCAAGTCAAATACTGCATCACTTCTACTACTTAGGACTCAATCTGCTTTGTAATCTCCTCTTTGATCTTCAAACTCAACTTAGGCTTGAACTTCCGAGTCTTTTGTTTTACTAGACTGAAATCTGGATTGATCGGCAACTTGTGGGACACCATATTCGTGCTCAGCCCTGGCATGTCTTTATGAGACCAGGCAAATAC
Organism: Solanum microdontum; assembly: GCA_036250385.1. Taxonomy (NCBI): domain Eukaryota; kingdom Viridiplantae; phylum Streptophyta; class Magnoliopsida; order Solanales; family Solanaceae; genus Solanum; species Solanum microdontum. The sequence goes on along the minus strand of JAJONQ010042607.1, from coordinate 8,283 downwards.
ATCAATGTACTCCCTGAGCAAACAAACCAGATCTCTTTTTTAGGCTTCAGTCAGATGGACACTGATTCTGACTTCTTTGACACATTCCTCATCTCCGAGATTCACAGTTTCAGTTTCTTCAAGATTTGGCTTGTGTTGATTCTCGAATTGTCGAAACCCCTATGCAAAATGTTCGGGTACCTCATTTTCTTCTTCATATTCCTCACACTCATTATCACTTGCCTCATTTCGTTCACTCGGTTCATGACATGACATGACATTGACAGGTTTTAAATTAATATTACTGAAATCATAAACAAACAAAGTTAGGAACGTAAAATATAAACATATAAGTAAACAAACAAATTTCGATAAAAGAGGATTTTCATTTTAATTGAAACACAAGCATAAACTTTGGCCATGGCCGAGAGTCATTTTGCCTTTTTAAACATCACAAGGGAATTTAAAAGCTTCAAACAAATAACAATTGCATAAAGGGTGGGTCTCGGGCCTCTTCCGGACTACCACCGATTTTAAAACAAACAAAGACACATGTTTTTTCTACCCAGATGAGTGGGAAACCAGAAGTGGTGTGGAGGTCCAGTTCTACAATCGCTCCTCAGGTTCTGCATCACGGATGTCTGATGTCCCAGCCTCTTCCTCGATGACCACATCAATCTCCTCAAAAAGGCCCTAGATTCCTTCCCCGAGACCACCATCGTTGACATTTTCTCGTACCGGAAATGACTGGTATAGATGAGGAATTGGCCTGACCAATGCTTGATCAACACTCTTGTTCTTCATCTCTACTTCATTAGCCTCTGTAGGCACATACCCCAAACCAAACCTTGCTGCTTTGGCGGGAATTTGGATAGGCTCGACGATTCCTTGAAAGTGCCTCCCCAATCCAAAACATGGCTCGAAACCATTTTGGAGCATGACAGTAGCAATCATCTTGTATACGGCAGGCATAGGAGGTTGCGGAGCCAAATCATCATCGGTGGCATTTACCAGCTCCACCGTGTAGAAATCACAACCTCAGGAAACCTCGTGAACAATCGGCGCATACCATCAGAGTGACTCCCCTCACCATAAATGACCAATTCCTGATCCTTCCAAAAAAATTTCATTAGTTGGTGAAGGGTAGACGACACAACCCCGGCCATATGGATAAACGGTATTCCAAGAAGCAGGTTGTAACTAGTATTGATATCCAATACCTGGAACTTCACATTGAATTCTGCAGGACCCATCTGAATATCCAAGTTTACTGCCCCTATCGTGTCTCTCTGCACTCCATCGAAAGCTCTCACATTGACTTGGTTTTGTTGAACCTTTCCCAAGTCGAATTTCAGTTGCTTGAGAGTCGAAAGTAAGAAGATGTTGAGACCGGACCCATCATCGACCAAAACACAATTTATAACTTTGTCTCGGCATTTGATGGTGAGGTGCAGAGCTTTGTTGTGCATCCTCCCTTCAAAGGGCAGCTCTTCGTCACAAAAACTGATTCGGTGTCCTCAGATAACCTGGTTTATCATGGCTGCTAAATAGTCGCTGTTAGTACCCACAGGCACATAAGTATCATCCAAAGCTCTCATCAAAGCCTGTCTATGCAACTGCGAACTCATCAATAAGGCCCACACAGAAATCTGAGCCGGCGTCTTCTCTAGATGCTTCACAATTGAATAATCTTTTGGGTGCATTTTTCTCTAGAATTCTTCGGCCTCGGCTTCACTGATCAGCCTTTTTGTTTGGTCCTTCTTCTACACACCCTGGACCAACTCTTCTGGTGTGTAACATCTATCGGATCTGGTCATACCTTGGGTAACAGCCGATTCAATCACAAACTTTGGTCGAGCAAGAGTTTCTCGTGGCACCAAGGCAACAGCCTTCTCGGGTGTCAAAATCACAAACTTTTTCTTCTCTCTAATGATCAACGAGGCTACAGCCCTTTCCAGCTCATCAGAAGCAATCAGAACTATTGCCTTTGTCACGCACCAATCATCATTTGTCTCTATCACATTGATAGTGACGCCTTCATGATTTGGCAAAGGATTACTATTAACATTTGGTGCAACTGTCTGAAGAGAGACCACATTCTAGTCAATCAGATCTTGGATCTTATGCTTCAGGTTGATACAGTCTTCGGTATCATGTCCAACACTGTTGGAGTGATACGCGCACCTCTGATCAGGTCTGTAAAACTTTGAGCTAGTGTCAACCCACCATATCGAAATAGAAGGTGAGAGGGGGCGGGATTACCTTTCTTAGAGCAGCAACTTGGACAACGGACTAAAGAACAGTGACTTCACCACAAATCGAGCTTCACCGAATTCCGACGAGCTTTGCCAAACAGTGAGCAAAACAAAAAAGGAAAAAATGAAATCTCCTATCTTTTGCAAACTAGCGATTCTTTTCGTATTGTTTCCTTAGTATATCTTTTTCCACTCTATCCTCTAATTATTTTCTCTAACCCAAAATTTTCCAACTTCGAAAAATCTCCCCCTTCAACAAATGGACATAAAAGATGTTATAAAGGGGGAAATTAGGGTAGATTTTTTTGGGGGGGAAACAGATAGATTTTGGATAGGATGGAGGCCCATTCGAAATTCAAACTCCAAAAGATCTTTCACCATTTAAGGAAGACAACCCTTTCTCCGAAAAATCACCCTATTCCGGAAGAGGAAAAGGGTAGACGGGTGCTTGCTTGCTGCTGCTGTGATATTAAATGTGGATAGGGATGTTGGGAAGAGGACAAGAGACGCATGAACTGACTCACGCGTCTGAAATCACTGCTAGAGTCAGAAGTTGCTGTTGTCGTTTGTGAGCTGCTGCTTTCTGGAAATTGTACGCTAGGCAGTTTCTGGGTCTTTTGAGAATTGGAGGGGTGGGTTGGATAGGGTCAGGTTAAAGGGAAAAGGGAGTGGGCTGGAAGTTGATTTACTGGGAATTGGATTAAGGGGTGGGCTGAGTTGCTAGGACTGATTGAAAGAAAACAAAAATGGGCTAATTTTAAGTGTTGGGCTGCTGAAATATGCAAAATAAAGGCCCGAAAAGGGTTGGAAATAAAATGAGGACAAGGCTACGATTAACATTATAACCAATTGAGGTTAAAATTTTAATCGGCTTGAAATTGATTTGCGAATTCGGCTAAAAGCTCAACAAGATGAAATTATATAAATTAATTAAGGAGCTTCTTAATCTTAACAAAAATAAAATAACTAACTTAGTTATGAACTAATCGATAAGAAAATATCACCCTCACTTTAAACTAAACTAATTTTAATAGAATATTTAAAATAAAATCTTTTTGAAATGATTTTCAAATATTCATGAAATATACCAATTATATCTATAAAACTATATGAAATATATTTACTATTTATAAGTCATGTAAATCGACTAGGATCACTTAAAATGACTTCGAAAAATATTTGAATTTTATAAAACTAATTACTCTAAATCGTTTGGGAATTAAGAAGCTCGTGAATTAATTCTTCTCGAGGAGGGTCAAAATTGAGTGTCAACACAATTCCACATACAGGTGGCTCCAAAGTGAATGCTACGAGAAGGTATGAAATGGTGATTAGTAAATTAACTTATTATGTGTTCATTTTTTAGTAGTAAATTATTCTGATTTCGATTTTTTATTTGTAGATGGCTGAAACTAGACAAAGGCCTGGACGAGCACAAATATATATTGCTACTCATAAAAATAAAGATGGAGTATATGTTAATGAAGCTGCAAAAGAAATATGTGTAAGTTTCTTCATGAATTCTAATTGTATTTCAACAAGATAAAAAAAAGATAGGACAATAGTTGTGAACTAGTTGATTAATTGATGGAGGTTATACAAACTCAATTATTTGCTATTTAATTGTATTATGATGGCATGCAAAACTTCTTATGTTTTTTTTTCTATCCATAAGTGTGAATCTATTGTTACTGCAAGAGTAGATGTCTTCCTTATTCAAAAAAAAAGAAAGTAAAAGAGGCAATAGATGATATTTGAAAGAAAAGGAATATCTTAGCTAGCTTGTCTTTTGTTATTACCTAATATTTGTTATCCAGAAAGCTTGTGCTTCTTTTGTTATCCAGAAAGCTTGTGGTCCCGTTCCTCTAACTAATCATGTTCTTACGTGTACATGGAATGTATAGACATATAAATATAATTACTTTTTATCTTTCTGTCTTTACTAAGGTGATTTCAATATTACTGCTTCTTTATTTGGGGTATTGATTTTGTATGTATAGGAAAAAATTGAGCTAACTTTGAGCCAAAGTACCATGGATGAGTCTCAAATTTCACCAAATGATGTTGTTGGTAAGGTTTTAGGAAAAGAGCACTCTGGAAGGGTTAGATGTTTGGGTTTAGGAGTCGTTCCCAGTAAAGGTTTTAAACAAGTAAGACCACGCTTTGGTGGTGCAAGTGCTTCAAGTAGTGAAGAGTCATGTTCATCTCAATGCCAAGAGAACCACAATCAAATGATGAATGCTCACAATCAAAGGATGAATGCTCACAATCAAATGATGAATGCTTTTAAGGCGTATATGATAATGAAAGAAGGGATGATACCAGAACAATTTGCTGGGTTCTTTGTTTCTCCTTCGACAAATTCTCCTACAACAACTGTAAGTAAAGTTCTTTGCTTCTCCTTTATTTAATACATTTTTGGTTGACATATATTAACTGATGATAAGTATAGTTTGAAACTAATATTTGCCAATGATTTCACATTTTCTAATATCACTTAATTAATTTTATACTTTATTTTTTTATGCAGCCAAGTGATGCTGCTAGTGAACCAATTCTGCCAATGAACACAATGCAATATTTTTGTGACTTTATGATATGTCGTTAAAGAATATATATTTCTTGACCTTGAGATATTTTTTGGATTTGATTATGATTTATAGCTTAATTAGTGTGTAAATAATATATGAATAAAAAAACAATTAAATGAATTGTAGAGCTTATGATTGCCCAGATCTTTTAATATAAGCAATTTACAAAAAAATTGGAGGTTTTAAACCCCCGCTATTTGAATCTGAAAAAATAATATTAAAAGATTTAATTTTAAATTAGCGTGGATCGACCTCCGCAAAGTAACCCCCGTTAATTGATTATGGGGGTAAAAAAAACTGCCGCAAATTGCTTGCGACAACTCTTATTGTGGGAGTTTTGGCAACTGCCGCAATACTAGATTGCAGGGGTTTTAAACCCCCACAAACCTTAAAATTAACCCCCGCTATTTAAGCTTTTTTTTGTAGTGACAGTTAATTTTGGATAACTATTTTTAGTATACCTGACAAACAATAGTGGACGGAGAGAGTATTGATTTTAGCGATACTTTTTATTTATTACTATTTATAGCAATATATAGCTATACTATGATAAATTTGCACTATGTATTAAGGGTGTGTTTGGTATAAAGAATTTTAAATCTTCTCATGTTTAGTTGGTTTAAATGTTTTGGAAAATGTTTTCCAAATCAACTTCTTTTCCTCGTATTTAAAGAAAATGAATTTCCTTTAAAAATTAAAGAAAACATTTTTTCAAAACTCTTCTTTGATATCATATTACAATATTCTTTACACAACCCCATACCCCGACCCTCCCCACCTTTCTTTTTTAAAGATAAAATCATTTTTTACACCCTTACCACACCCCTTACCCCGAAAACAACCCCAGCCCCTCCCCAATAAAAAAAATTAAATTTTTTTAAAAAAAAAATACTTCAAATTTTAATAATGTTAGTTTTTTACCCCCCTGCCCACACATTTTTTTTAAAAGTTTGTTTTTGAAAAGTATTTAAAATTTAAAATTTTAATTTTTTTTTATCTCACCCCTAACCCAACCTCTACAGCCCCCCACCCTAACCCAACCCTCTACTAGAAAGATAATTAAAATTTTATTTTCAAAAAGTATTTTCAAATTTTTAAAAATTTATGTTTTTGCCCACTCCTACTAGCCCTCATTCCCTTGCTTTAAGCTCGAATGCATGAGTCATATGAATAAAGGGGAACTCTTTCAAGGAAATAAACTTAAGCTCACTCACATGCTTCTTTCAACCCCCCCGAGTCTCATGAATTTCTAAAGACTTTTACTGAGAGTAACTCATCGATAAGTATCTGACTTTTCTTTTCAACCAACTTGAGTATGAGGGGTAGTTGATTAATGGATTTGAGAAACACATGAGTTTGAATATGTTCCTCATGACACAATTCTATTGCACTATTTAAAGTTTGAAAGAAGGGAAACTTTTCTTAAATGTATGTAGTCCCTTAGTTATAGAAGTGGGCCCCTCGCAACCATAAATAAGATCCTACTGACACGATTTCATAGACACCCTAGGATACTTGAACTATGTGCTCTGATACCAAGTTTGTCATGATTCGACCCTACACCCTGGACGTGGGCACTCAAGAACCATTGTTGGTCTCCAAGCGAACCCTTATCCTAGTTGATTACAATCGAAGAACTAATTCAAGCATACACAATCATCAAACTGAAAGAAATGCTAAATCAACAGTGTATTAAATCTCAAAACTCTCTGAATATACTAAGTATCAAACATAAGTTTTAAAGAAAACCTATGAAACTGAAAGACTCTCCAAAATTGTCTATCTATAAAGCCTCTACTGTATAAGATGAGTGCAGTGACAAGACACATAACTTTTAAAAAACTAACACTGATAACTCACAAAATTGGAGTCCTCCGAAAGCAATGAGGCCTCACTCAAAAGCTAACGAGCGGATGAAGTGATCTTAATGGACTTTTGTTGAGGATCCTAAGTGCATGTATCTGCATCATTAAAAGATACAAGTCGAAAGACATCAGTACATTGAATGTACGAGTATGTAATATAGCCTAAACGAAATAATTGAATGAAAGGACTGCAATAGGTATATCATAAACTCAACTAAATGTAAAGAGTTAAAGGAATGATCATTTAAAATGTACAAAAATACTTACTCATCTCTGTAACTAAACATAATAAGTGATATGGTAATACACCTTAACTATATTTAGGATATTCTCTAACCGACAACCATCACTTTGAGATACATGATGATACATCGTTTCGCCCACGCTGCTAGAACTGTCATATACTGTGCTGGGGTATAGAACCTCCAAACTAAGTGGATCCACCAAGAGATTCATCTAAAAAGTATGATCCTTTATCTATGTTGGTATACATGATTTATGAGGATTTTGTGTTGTCTGAAATCATCCCATATCTGTGCTAAATTTTACTCCTAATAAATATATACTCATGCTTAAATGTATAATCCATACTCTTTCTTTGTTTTGAGGTAATTAATCAAAATACCTTTTTAAAGAGGTAATGCTCTAAAGTATCTCTGAACTCATGAACTCATTTAGAAATAAAAGTTTCTCCTTCTCAATGTAACAAAATGATGCATTTGGGACTACTTAGTTCCCTTATAATCTTTCTCAAATCATTTTTCAAACTCTTTCTCAAGACTCCTCTTTGCTTTCTCAAAACTCAGTTTAAAACAATTGCGTTTGTTTAAAGATTCTCTATAAGAACTCAATGAATACTCATGGATAGGGTTCATGCTGAAGAATAAACATGAACAATCAACTCAATAAATCTCAATGCACAATAGACATCAATTCAATAATTAGGAATAAAAATTCAACAATCATATCCAAAGTACAATCTTATATCAAAACTTAATCGGTAAGGAAGCTTTCATCTCAACTTTATTCTCGAGGATTCTAGTGACCTTATTAATTCATAGCCAAAACAATTCCTACACTAAAAAAATGACCTTAACACCTAAAAACAAGTCAAGAATCACCCGATATGACTTTATACACAAATGAAGAATGATTTAGGTCTTAGCGTAGAAATTGTCGAGGTGTTACACTTCATACCAAACACCCTAAAAGTGAATTATGCATCCAATATAGATATTTTTATTACTATAGAGGGGAAATATTTTCTTAATATAACATATATATATATAAGTTGCTCATAATTATATATATATATATATATACACTACAAAAAAATGCTCAATTTATGGCGGTTAACTTGAGGGAGTTCATAAAAACTCCATTATTAATACATTTTGTAGCGTTTTTTCTAACTCCCACAATATAAATCATTTTGTGGTAGTTTTATTAAGGGGGTTAGAGAATTTTCATAAGTTAAAATAGTTTGTGTCGATTATCGACCCCCCAAAATTTATTTTGTTACTATATATATATAAAAAGAATTAATGTTGAAAGTTAATTTCATTATATATACACACATTCTCCTTCTTCGTT
>JAJONQ010042603.1:0-11865 GCA_036250385.1 Solanum microdontum | reverse complement strand
CACTTAGATGGACCTTCCACACATTGTACTTCTTGATTTTGTGTCCATCAAGCTCCTCTAATGCTTTTACGCGATCCATGCTATCCATGTTGTTATCAATAAGTGATGCAAGCTTTCTAAATGATCTTAGGCAACAATTTTGAAGAGTGAAACAATTTGACAACATACCTCTTTTATGGCCAACCTTGTGAGATGTGTGAACCTTGATTGAACCCCTTTGAACCTTATCCTTTTCTTAGATGAAAACTGATGCAATTGTGACCCCTCTTTATCCATTCACTCATAATCCTCATTAAGTGTGGTTTGTTTGAATAGCCAACTTAGGCCAAAAGCCTAAGTTGGGGGTGTGGTGAAAGACGCGGTAAATCAAGAAGTGTGAAAAAATTCCCCTTGATCGATGAACTTGAAAAAGATGGAACCCCTCCATATAAAAAAAAAGAAGAAATAAAAGAAAGAAACAAAAAGAAAAAAAGAGTTACAAAGTTGTGAAAGTTGCAAAAGAAATGGGGTGTCCGGTATTCCATGGAAGTAAATAATGGGGTGAATTTTGAGCATGAGTGAAAATGCTGAAGAAAAGGAAGGAAAGTGATGTTCATACCACATTTCATGAGGATAACAACCCCTGAGACTAAATGACTATACCTTTACACTCAGCCCCGTTACAAGCCTTGAAAAGACCTTTTTGATCTTGAGTGAGCTGAAATAAATATTGATCGGAAAATAATGGCAAACCTATGGGTGAAGTCATGCATGTGTTCATCTTTGTGAGTGTGAGAGTTGTATATGATTCCGGAGCTATAAACTGTTGAAGAATTGTGTGTGACTATGGAATCATCTTTGTTGTGAGGGCATTTGAGTACCTTTGTTGAGCTTGAACTTGCATTTGGAGCCAGTATTATGAACTTGAGAATTTTTTATAATGGTGAGTCACAACTTGAACCTTTGAGTGCACAATTAATTCTTGCATGAGTAAGTTGAGTCTTGTTGTGCGCATTCAGGATTGAGTCTTTTGTAGCACTGTTTGAGACATCCTTTTCGAACAACTGAACTTGAGTTTTACTTGAGGACAAGCAAAAGTTTAAGTTGGGGGTGTTGATGAGTCTGAGATTTGGACTCATTTAGGGCTTTGTTTATATATAATTAGTGTCCTCAAATGCTTAAATTGTGCCAATAACTGATGCAAAACCCTTAATTTTAAGGTATATGGATTGAGGAACAAAGCAAGAACACTAATAAGCAAAAAAGGAACAAAACAGGCTGAAAGGATGAAGAAAGGCAGCCTGGTGATCGCCAAGTTCAATTGGCGAATCGCCGAATGGCTATTTTATCGCCTAAAGTTCCAGTGTGCGAAGTGATAAGTCCACGATTTGGACTCATTTAGGTCTTTATTTTAATAGATTTAGTGTCCTTAAATGCATATTTTGTGCCCATAGCTGATATAAATTCTTGAATTTCAGGAATTTGGATTGAGGCTCAAAGCATGGACACTAATAAGCAAAAAGGAATATGCCAACTGAAAGAACAAAGAAAAGAAGGCCTGAGGATCGCCTAAACCATTGGGCAAGTCACCGAATGGCCTTGACCTCGCCTAATGTTCCAATGTACCAAGCCCTGAAGGAGAAAATCAAGTCGGCGATAGAAGAGAGAAGTCGGTGAGTGTCGAACGATTCCGCAATGCAGTACTTCATCGCCCAATGTTACAGAACTTGAATTTGCTGAAGGCTAATGCAGAAAGGCGACGAACCAGACCAAAGGGATGATCGCCAAGTGGATCGGCATTCCCGACTAACTGCGCCGACTGGACCTTCACAGCACACTATTTGACAACTATAAATACTTATTTGAATTTTTAGTTTAGGAGGCAATCAGTTTATGCAATTTTAGAATATCAAGTTTATTATTCAGTTTTAGAACTTAGAACTATTTTTGAAGACATTTTTCCTTAGCTTTGAAGATTTGAAGATTTCCATTTCTAAGAAATTGGATGTGGGTGTTGAAGATTCTTCAGCTTAGACATTTGTAAAGACAATATTAATCGTACCCAGTTGATGGAAACACATTTTGGTATCGATTTCTATCTTTTTACTATGTCTAGCTAAAACCCCAATTCTTGGGGTGTGATTATGTGATTATGGGTTGATTTAACTGATGGGTATTGTTAGTTAATAGTTTAATTTTTGTTTAAAGGTGATTTCAGTCAGTAATTGTGGTTGAATTTAATGGGGTTGTATTTGCAAATACAACCTTAACTTTGTGTTTTTGGCTTGCTCGAGAGAGAGGTTTTAAAACAAAAATTACTGATTCGATGGTCTGCGGGTATTAGGTTGTCGTGGGTTCAGCTCGATAGAGCGAATCCTAAATCCTTTTCCACACATTTAGCTCAAGATAGTGAATGGACTAAAGCGAAGGTTGTGCTTCATTGCCGCTTATTGGTGTTCGAGAGAAACCAATTTGATTCGTGGTAAATTGTTCGAGAGAAAGTTTACCCCCACTAAAGTCTAGCTTATTCACTGATTTGCAGCGGTTTACTATTAATTGCAATTACCCGGTTGTTTACCTTGGCCCATAATCCTATCACATCCCAAGAATTCCATCTCAATATTCATATTTTCGTATTACTTTCTATCTTAGTTGATAATTGCAACCCCCCCCCCTTTTTGATATTTGGCACTTGTGTCAACCTTGAATTTATCATTTTTTTCTTCGTAAATGTTTTTAGCTATGATTGAGTTGAGCATGTTTACGCTTTTCTATTGATTCTCAATTATGAACTGCTCCCTTGGGACTCGACCCCAACTCACTAGTTTGGTTATATTACTACTGAACGATCGCTAGCACTTAGTATTGGATGAAGTGACTTTGATAGCGTTCTTATCGAAATGGCGCCGCTGCCGGGGAGTGGTGTTAGTTGAGAATTTTTAGTTAAGTTGAATTTTGTTCTTGTTAGTTGTAGTGATACTTACTTAATTATTAGTTTTGTTTTGTGTGCTTATGCTTTGAAATAGAAGAGGTGAGCATGTCGGGCAGTAATTGCGAACAAATGGATTTTCCTCCATTAGAAGTGATGATGTTCAGGGATCGCATCCTAACCTTCAAACAATAGAAAGGTGAACAGATTCATGAGTCGTGGCTAAGGTTTAAAGCACTACTGGTCCCAACTCATGAAATTCCCGATGTAGTCCTCCTGGAATGTTTTTACAGAAGTCTTGGTCCCAGGAATAAGGTGTTGGCTGATCAACTCATCTCGAATGGTATTGCACAACAACCCTATGTGATAGCAGTCCAACTGTTTTATCACATGGCTGAGACAAACCAAGAAGTAGAGAGGGACTTCATGTTGGCCGCACTAATAACTAAGTTGGATGATTTGACCAAAAAGATAATGGAGATTGAAGTCCAATGCAAAAGAAAGGATAGATACATCCCTCCTCATGAGCGAAGAAGGCCTAAGGACGATGAGGGTAGACATGTCGAAGGAATGCTCTCAATCATTCTCAAAAAGTTCAACGAGCATGATAGAGTGCTGGAAGAGATGAAGGAGAATGTAGATGTGCTAAATCAGATGATTGGCTCTCATTCCAGATCTATCTAGCTGCTTGAGAACCTTATGGATCATACACTACCTCGTCTCTACCCGCGACAAAAAGGGGGGTTGCCCAGTAATACTATGGCTAACCCCATAAATGAGGTTTAAGTGTTAACTTGCGGCATGCCACGACATTAACTAAGGCGCTTCTTAGGAGGCAATACAAAGTTTTACCGCTTTATTTTTGCTTTAAGAAATAAGGGTGTGTTGTTTATGTAGGTCGACGTGTAGAAAGTGAGTGAAAAATGCAAATTGGCGAGCGGAGGTCTCTTCGGTGAATTGTCGAAGAGGTCGGTGACCCCATCGAGACTGCCGTTGGACTCAAGGCAACTTCAAAGTGGAGTATGTAAAACTCGGCGAGCCTAGGAAATTATTGGCAAATCGCCGACCTGGTCGGCGATTGCAATTTAGTCTGTTGTTTGGACCCCCAAATTAACTAGAGGTCCTATAAATTTCGGCGAGGTAAGTGATCACTCGGCGTGTCATCGAGTGGTTCAGTGAGCTCAAGTAATGTCGTTGAATGGGTGAGAACTACATGGTGTTTAAAAGGCCAAAGATTTAAATTTTCAAACTCTTTCACTTTCCCTCCTTTTTCATCTTCTAAACTCACACCTGATTAGTAATTTCTATATTTCTTGCTTTATTACTGTCTTTGAGTTGTTGATTGGTGCTCGGATTGAAAATACATTGTCGCCTAGCATTTCAATCTTATTTTTATCGTCATTAAAGGTTGGTTTTTCGAACCTCGAGTTATTTTTATCACATTTGTACTCATTTGCAATATTATTATATTATTGAAGTGTGATGGGCCTCTCTGATATGATTAGAATGTTTAAATGCCTATTTTTAACTCAATAATCCTGCCCGTAATGTTTTGAATGTTGAAATACCGTAATTATGTGCGTTAAAATGCATTAAATTTCATGGGGTTGTGCTTGCATGTCATTGGGTTTAGTTAGTAGAAGTCTTAGTAGCCCGTATTTGTGCCAACCGACGTAAGTTGCCCAATGATAGAACAAGTGACGTCAGTCTTAAGGGCAAAGGTCATCAATTGGCCAAAGTTGGCAAAATCAGGAGAAGTCTAAGTATCCCAGGGCAATGGGTGTTATGAGTTTTGTTTGAATTTGAGTTGTGCATGTTTTGATTTTGTTTTCGGGGGTTGCGGGGTTGAATTCGAGAAGTGGGTTGAAAATAACCACATTGGGTCATTTGGAGAGTTGGGTCGAGCTCGCCGAACAACTCGGCAGTTCACCTAATGTCCCCATCTCGCCTTTAATTTCATGCTTTATGTGTTGATGAACTCTGTAATTTTCGGCAAGAAGCCTAAGTTCGTCGAAGGTACTCGGCGACTTGCTGAAAGACTTCTTGATCGCCCTTTGTCTGCGGCCCTAAGCCCTTTTTGCTCTGGAACTTTTGGTGGGCTAGCCCCTGCTCGCCGAAAGCTGTCAGCGATACACCGAAAGGCCCGTCCCATCACCGACTTTCCATGAATTTTGAGCCAAACTTTCGGCGAGCCCGATCTAGGTCACCAAAGCAGTTTCGCGATTCATCGACCGATTTGGCGAGTTTGTCTTCAACTGTTTTCTGTGATATTATTTGAATTGACTCTAACTTTTTCCCAATGTTTTGCAGATATGGTCCAAACAAATATAGACATGCCACCCCAGAAAAGAGCACGGGGTATCACAATAAATGAGAGGGGTTCAAATCCTCTGAAGAAGACCAAGCAAGAGCCTTCACCGTGTGATAAAGGCAAGGGTAAGAGGTCCATTTCGGACAGGGTAACCACTGGCTCCCGGGCTGATTTATCTGAGCTTGAGGATGAGCAATCTCTGCAGTCCGGACAGAATGAGATCATAGCTAGATCTCACCCTACTTCAGCCAGAGCCTCTCTAGCTCCCACACCAGCAGAATCAGTGCCAGCACAAGCACCTCCTGTGACTTCTGTGCCACCAGTTGTCCATCCGGCGAGGTTTCTCAACAGATTGAAAGGCGATGGTTTGCGAACCATCCTCGAGGAGAAGATTTTATCTACAGAGGGTCTGGAGTGCAAGTACTCCGATGTGAGGGACACTTTCCGCTACCATGGTTTAAGTAGTTCACCAGGCCCCGAGGCCCTTACATTCCTTCCTAGGTCCAAGAGTTCTATACAGCTTATGGGGAGTTGGTGCCCAAAAGCAAGAAAAAGGTGAGCGAGTTCAGATCGATGAAGTCGTTCATGGACAAGGGTAAGTAGGTTGGGTGCAGCAGTGAGTATATTAACACTGTATTGGATAGACCGCTGCACTCTTCACATCCTTACGAGGGGTTGCCTATTGCTCAGTCCTTAGATGACTTGAAGGGCTGGTTGGCTCCTCTAATTTCTAACACCACCCAGAGGTGGATAGAGGTAGGAGTTCCCATAGAGAAGAGGGACTTGAGTATTGCTGCTTGTTTCTGGTTTGGCTTCATTAGCAGCACCATAATGCCATCCCAGAATGAGTCTACTCTGCGCCACGCTAAGGCAGCCTGCCTTGAAGCTATCATGTCCAGGAGGAGGATCGACCTGGGACTTCTTACTGAGCAGGAGATGACCATGAGGGCCAAGCACAGGCAGACCTCCTAGCCATTCCCAGTCCTGATCACTGAGTTATGCCGACGTGCTGGGGTACCCCGATATGATGCAAGAGATTTTGAGGTTACCCCATCTTCCTCCACTGACATCCGGCGCATTGAGGCCGAATATACTAGAAAGAAGGCTGGTAGGAGGAGGGCAGCTCCGGTGGACACATCCCCAGAGGTGGATGTTGACTCAATACCTGCAGAGGCACATTTTCCTACTCTAGCCTCTGGGACTTCAGGTACTTCTACCCTTACCTCTTCTTCACATGCTCCAGGCACATCCTCTTCCTCCTACCAGACCAAGATTACTTAGGCGATGATTCTGAAGATGGCGCATCTGGCCCATTCAGCTGACGTGAGGGCAACCAGACTTGAGAGAGATGTCCCATTGATGATTGAGGCTGCCATTTTAGCTGCATTGACCTCCCCTTCAGACTTTTATTGACACTCTCACCACGAGAGTCGCGGCTTGTAAGAGAAGGCAGGGGGAGACCTCCGAGATTACGGCTTTGAAAGCCATGGTAGAAAACTTGAGGAAGGACGTAGACTATTTGAAGTCTACCGACTTCACTTCATTACTGGAGGCTACAGATGATTTGGATTCCTCCGGATACCACCGAAGATGGACACAGGGATTAGACAACAGTTGATGAGTTGGATGCTGAAATCGTTGAGGAGTAGATAGAGATACGGGAGGAGAGCATATATGGAGACTTGCCAGATCTTGAGGAGACGATAATGCAGATGGTGATCTAGACATTACGGACTGAGACTTCTATGGCAGCTCCTAGTGGGTCTGGTACTGCTATTTTTCTAAGGTGACCCCGGGCACTGATGCCCAAGTCTAGACTGATGCACCGGGCACTAATGCCCAGACAGACGGAGCGACTGCCTAGACAAGATCCCTTCTTTACCTCCCACTTTTTCTTACTTTATTTTAACTTTTGGTTTTGTTTGCATTTGAGGACAAATGCCTTTATTTTTGGTGGGGTGAGGCCCACCTTTTGTGTGACATTCGTGATTCTTGTTTAGTTTATATATTTGGGCTTTGAGCTAAAAAAATGTGTTTTTACATTACTTTTGTGGATGCTTGAGCTTGTGGCTCCTTGTTTTTAATTGTAAATAATTTTTTACCCTTTCGAAAAATTTGCCACCTCTTGTTTGTGTCGAATGTGGCTGTTCTTTTGAAAATTTGAGTACCGATTTTGATCAATACCGATGACTTGAATAGTGCTCATAATCGAACAAACATGAATGTGCGGCTACGATGAGGCCAAATGAAGTTGCATAGTCAATATGTTAACTATTTGCATCTCGTTGTTACTAGCCAAGTACCGGATTGAGTCTCTTGTCATGAACATTGCACACTAGCGAAACTGTGGAGTCTTGTTTTACATTGGTGATAATGCCTTGTGTGATGAACTAACCATGAACTATGTGTGATGACACCTAGAATTTGCCCCGTTGGTCCGGTTGACTAAGTGATGCAATTTCTTGAGATGATCTTAGGCAACTTTAAAGAGAGTGAACCAATTTGACATTATACCTCTTTTGTGGCTTACCTTGTAAGTGTGTGAACCTCTTTTGAGCACCCTTTCAGCCTTAACCTTTTCTTGGAAGAAACTTGATAACATTGTGACCTTTTGTTGATCCATTACCCATAATCCTCATGATTTGTGGTTTGTTTGAATAGCCAACTTAGGCCAAAAGCCTAAGTTGGGGGGATGGTGAAAAGAGAAGGTAAATCAAGAAAATGCAAAGAAGTCCCTTTTTCCCATGTTTTGAGAAAAATGGAACCCCTCCTTATAAAAAAAGAAAAAGAAGAAAAGAATGAAAAAGAAAAATAAAGAAAAAGTTGTCGAATAAAGTTGTGAAAATACAAAGAAAATGGGGTTTCCAATGGTCCATGGAAGATGAATAAAAGGTGACTTTTGAGCTTGAATGAAAATGATGAAGAAAAGGAAAGAAGGTGTTGTACACATTACATTTCATGAGGATTTCAGCCTATAAGCCTAAATGACCATACCTTTACACTCAGCCCCCAATACAAGCCTTGAAAAGACCTTTTTTTATCTTGAATGAGCTGAAACAAAAGTCGATTGAAAAATAAGGGCAAACCTATGGGTGAAATCATGCATTGTGTTTATCTTTGTGAGTGTGAGTGTTGATCCTAATTCCAGAACTTTAAATGATTGAACCATTGTGTGTGAAAATGGAATCATTCTTTGTGTGAGGGCATTTGAATACCTTTGTTGAGCTTGAACTTGCATTTGAAGCAAGTATAGTGAGCTTGAAATTCTTTGTTAATTGTGAGTCATAACTAGAATCTTTGAGTGCACAATTGATTCTTGCATGAGTAAGTTGAGTCTTTTTGTGTGCATTCATCATAGAGTCTTGTATAGCACTGTTTGAAACATCCTTTTTGAACTGCTGAACTTAAGTTTTACTTGAGAACAAGCAAAAGTTTAAGTTGGGGGTGTTGATGAGTCCACGATTTGGACGCATTTAGGGCTTTATTTTAATAGATTTAGAGTCCTTAAAGGCATATTTTGTGCCAATAACTGATATAAATCCTTGAATTTCAGGTATTTGGATTGAGGCACAAAGCATGGACACTAATAAGAAAAAAGGAACAAGGCAGCTGAAAGAATGAAGAAATGAAGGCCCGAGGATTGCCTAAACCATTGGGTTAAAGCCGAATGGCCTTGACCTCGCCTAATGTTCCAATGTGCCAAGCCCTGAAGGATAAAATCAAGTGGGCGATAGAAGAGAGCAGTCGGCGAGTCGCCGAATGATTCCGCGATGCAGTACTTCATCGCCAAAAGTTACAGAACTTGAATTTGCTGAATACCAATGCAGAAAGGCGATGAACCAGACCAAAGGGCGGATCGCCGAGTGGTTCGGCGTTCTGATGCTTATCGTGACCAACGACACTACTTCTGATTCAAGTGTCTACGATCGTCGATAATATAGTAACCCAACCGAGGGTTGGGATCGTCCCAAGGGAGTGGTTTTGAGAATTTCTAGCAAAATGAAATTTAGTTCTAACTAGTCGTAGCTAAAGATATTAACGATTAAAAACATTGTAAAATTAAAGTGGGACACAAAAGTATCAAATATCGATTTGGGGGTTTAGTCACAAGTAAGCTAAAATTAGCGAAATCAACAAGAAAATCTAACAATGAGAGGGGGATTCTTGGGATGTGACTGAAATACTGGTTAATCTAAATTATTGGGTAAATGCTTTCGATAGAGAATATATAGAGTAATAGTGACTAGGCTAAGCTATACGTGGGAATAAATTCTCTCTCGAGCAACTTACCCCATTTCAAATGGGTTCCTCTTGGACACTTACTTGTCGCATGAAGACCAGCCTACGCCTTACCCCACTCTCTCTCTCGAACTGAGTGTTAGGATATGGGACTAGGGCTCACCCTCTCAGGATGAACCTCATGTCGACCTACTCCTTAGGCCATCAGTCTAGCAGTCTTGGTTTCACGACCTCTCTCTCAAGCAAGCTGAAAACACATGGGTGGACTTGTATTTGCAACTATAAACCTATTAAATTCAACCACAACTACTAGGTGAAATCACCATTAAACTACATTTAATCTATCAACATGCAAGACCCAATAACTATATTAACCCATATTCGCTAAGTCACTCCCCAAGAATGGGGGTTTTTAGCCACACATCAAGAGATAGAAATTTATACCGAATGAGCTTGCATTTGGGTATGAAGATTTAAGTCTTGTTACATGCCAAGAATGAAGAAATCAAGAGACCCAAGTCCAAATCCTTGGAGATGAAACCCTTTTCTTCTTCAAGTTTTCAAAACCCTCTCAAATTCAAAAGCAAAATAATAAGTACTATTCTATATGAAAATTATAATAATTGTTTTTCACACTAAAAATCAGATACTAAGCTATAACTCTCAACAAGTATTTATAGTTTTCAAAAAATATGTGTTGCAGCGGACCATTCGGCGATATTAGTCGAAATCGCCGATCAAGGCCATTCACCCTTTGGTGTAGTTCATCGCCGTTTTGCACCATCCTTCGGCATCGTCGTGCTCAAGGTCATTGGGCGACATAGTACTACTTCGCAGAACTTCTCGGCAATGTGCCGACTGCTCCTTTTTTCCGCCGACTTGATCCTTTCCTTCAGGGCTCAGCACACTGGAACAAAAGGCGAAGTGAGACCCTTCGGTGACTCACCAAGTGGACTCAGCGATCCTCAGGCCTTCATTTCTTCATTCTTTTCAGTCTTTTCGTTCCTTTTTGCGATGTAGTGTCCATGCTTTCCTAAAAACTTCACATACCCGAAACTTAAGGGTTTTCATTAGATATTGAGATAAGATAAGTATTTGAGGACACAATTTCTATTAAAATATGGCCCTAAATGAGTACAATTTGTGGACTCATCAACACCCCCAACTTAAACTTTTGCTTGTCCTCAAGCAAACTCAAGTTCAGCTGTTCAAAAAAGGTGTCTCAAACAATGCTACATAAGACTCAATCATGAATGCACACAGCAAGACTCAATTTACTTATGCAAGGATCAATTGTGTACTCAAAGATTCAAGTTGTGACATACCATTACCAAAGATTCTCATGCTCGCAATACTTGCTACTTGTGAAATCAAGCTCAACAGGAAATATCTAAGTTCCCTCACATCAAGAATGATTCCATATTCACACAATGGTTCACAGTTAAAAGATTTGGACTCCGATGCAACGCTCACTCTCACAAGGAAGAACACAATGCATGCTTTCTGATGAGTCCACAAATTGGACTCATTTAGGAATTTATTTTGATAAGAATAGTGTCCTTGAATGCTTATTTTGTCTCAATATCTGATAAAAACTCTTAAGTTTCAGGTATTTGAAGTTTTATTGAAAGCATGGACACCTAGGTGCAAAAAGGAACAAAAGGGCTGAAAAGAATGAAGAAGTTGAAGCCTGAGCATCGCCAAGCACACTTGGTGATTCGCCGAAGGGATTCACTCCGCCCTTTGTTCCAGTGAGCGAAGCCCTGAAGAAGAAGGATCAAAAGGCGATGAAAGGAGTAGTCGGCGCTTCGCTGAATATTTCTGTGAAGTAGTACTATACCACTCAATGGTCTAGAACGTGAAGATGCTGAAGGCAAGCATGAAACGGCAATGAAACAGAAGAAAGGCGAGTCGCCGAGTCATTCAGCGACATCGACTAACCTCGCCAAAAGATCCGCCAGTACTATTTTTTGAAGACTATAAATACTAAACTTATTATTAATTTTAAAGAGTCGAACATTTATTTTAATTTCCAGAATAGAATAGTACTTTTTGGGATATTTTTCTCTCAAGTTTGGAGAGGGTTTTGTGAGAGACTTGAAGAGAGAGGATTTCATCTTCCCCAACTTGGAAGTGGATCTTCTCCATTCTTCTTCCTTTGCTTAAATCAAGGTTTAATTTCTTATACCCATTTGATTTTAGTATCATTTTTGGTGTATTTTGTTATTTCTTGATGTGTGGCTAAAAACCCTCATTCTTGGGGTGTGATTTAGCAAATATGTGTTGATATTGTTGTTGGCTCTTGCTTGCTGATAGGTTAGATGTATTTTAATGGTGATTTCACCTAGTGGTTGTGGTTTAATTTAATGGGTTTGTAGTTGCAAATACAAAACCACCCATGTGTTTT
>JAJONQ010042591.1:0-11229 GCA_036250385.1 Solanum microdontum | reverse complement strand
CGACAATCTTAATATTCATCTAGTCATCAAGGTCATGTATTGATTATGTGTGGTTGAATGTGGGGATCAATGAATCCAATTCTACTATTCTTAAGAGGTAATCTATAATTACTAAATCTAGGATTTCGATAGTGTTGCTAGAGGGTTAGTACTCTTGGATATATCCCTCAATAAGTATATGATGTCTAAAGACCAAAATTTGATAACTTAAGCTTATGGAAATTTAGGTTGTGAGAAGGGGATGTTGATATGAACTATGATTGTTTGGGTATTATGAGTGTGTGTTGGTTGGTTCAGTTTCACTACTATTTGTAGCGAGTACTGACTTGGAATTTTATCATGCTTAAGTGCTAAAGGATTCGTCTAGATGATTGTGTCAAGGTCTTTGAGAACATGTTGTAGGCGTGTGTACGATCAACTTTTGTGGTTGGTGAGAATTGTATTTGTTGTTAGTTATTTGTGCATACAACCATATTTATCACTCGAGTTTTGTGATGACTTCATTGAGGCTTTGTATTGGAGGATGTGTAGGTATTCAATTGGTTGTTTTGGGGACGAAAATATTATCATAAAGTGACACTCAGTTTTGTTAAACAAGACCTTCTGTATGAGGAAGAACCGGCTGAAATTCTTGATCGCGATGTTTGGAAGTTAAGGACATGCGAGACAAGTATCCCCAGCAATTTAACGATTCAAATACCACTCTACCCTTACTTCGACTAGTCTTTCCTAGTTGATCACTCGCGGACGAGTGATGGGTAAATTGGTATCTGTTGTAACGACCTGATTCCGTCGTTAGAGAAAAGCCAATGGGGAAGGAATTGGGGTCAGAAAACTTTTTGGTAGTAACTTGGGATTTCCTTGCCTAGTCCAGATTTGGACGAAATCGGAGTCAGTAAGGCCTAGAGAAATCTAGTAGCAATTGGGTTATCTAATTATTATTTTGATCATATGAGTACATAGGTAAGACGTTAAGGAATTTGTATGACTTTACGGAATTGAATTCAGGTAAGTAGAACTCCCGAAATCTATCTTACCGTGAATAATATTTTCTGAGAGTCGTTGGTTAAAGGTGTGTTGTGAAATTGGGGTCTTCAAATTATTAAAATAGCTCACTGGTTCAATGCAAGCCGTTGGGGCGGGATTGCTACCGCTAGGGCGGGGCCGTTGTAGCGGGGTGAAGACCAATGTGGCGGGTCTGACGCGACTTAAGATCGTAAATAAATCCCAAAACATCTTTATTCTGCACTTTTTGACTTTAAGAGCTAAGGCACGACCCCATAAGATTTCTTGGCCGTTTTTCACTATTCTTGAGGCTACTGGTAAAGTTTTCACTCCCTAAATCCGCATTTCTATCTGTAGAACGTAGTTTCTTGGGTAATTATCATTGGGGAAAGGTTTTGATCTGAAATTAATTTTGGAAAAACCCCTAATTTGGGTACTGAGATCTTGGGTTGCCCCAGGGTTGATAATGTTGATTATAATCTTGATAATTAGGCCTTGTTTATTGATCCTTGCATTACTTGTATGTTTTTAGACAACGAACAAGCGGGAAGAATCCGGAAAGGGAAAATTCAAGTGCCTTAGGGGATTCAAGCTTGGATTCGAGGTATGTGATGATTGTGATTCTATGATTATGTGATGTATGCTTGTTCTTTCTTCATTATGAAACATGTATGTATATGAATGTTGTATTATTGATCTCACTTGTTGTAAATGAGATAGATGAATGATGGTTACCATGAAATCATGACTTAAATACAATCTTGAGGATATACTTGTGATTGTGATTGTGGTATGTTGAATGGATCGGTTCCCATATTCCGGTATAACTAACTTGGATCGGTTACCATGTTCCAGCATAACTAACTTGGATCAATTGCCACATTCCTGCATAATTATGGGATCGGTTGCCACATTCTGGCATAATTATTGAATCGGGTACCACGTTCCGATATGCTAACTGTTTGGGTGTGGGTTCCATAAGAGGACCATTGAATTGGGTTCCGTGAGAGAACCATTGAATTGTGTTGTTATCTACTTGTGATGAGTTCGTTCACATCTAATGATGATTTATATGGAAAATGGTATCTTGCTCTAAATTTATATAACTGTGATAGGTGAGATTTGTGACGTTGTTCATTGTTCGTATATGTTGATGATATTGTATATGTTCGATATGTGCATGTGATTATATTGTTGTATTGACTAATGTATGTTACACTTATTGGGATAGCCGCATAATCCTACTAGTACACTGTGATTGTATACTAATACTGCACTTGCTTGTTCTTTGTTGAGTATACGACATCTTTAGGTGGCTATTGATAGACCTCAACTAGGTGACTATTAAGCATGACCGGATTCAAGGGTGAGCCAGTTCTTTCAGGCTGCCACAGATCTCTTCTGTTTAAGTCCACCCTTTTCGAAATTAGACTATTTGTTTAAGGTGGTTTGTTTAGCTTTGGGGTTGTACCCTTGTTCTTAGACTTGTCATTAGTAGAGTTTTGGTACATTGACTTTGAGGTTCTAGGTGTTGTTCTTCCGCATTAGTTTGGTTAGTTGTTTGTTAAAACCTTGGAGTTTATGGGGACTCCATATATATAGTCATTTAAACCTGCTTCTGTATTTTTAAATGCATAGTTTTTGGTTAAGTTGTTTAGTCTGGGTTGTAGTAATGGTTTTCCCACCGGATGGTTAGTATGGGTGCCAATCACGACGGTCTGGGTCGTGACACTTTTGCTTTTGCTGAAAGGACGAACGATTCACATTACTTTTCTACTGCCCGGACTCATTCCCTGTCTTAGCTTTCTTATATCTGAATTCCTCCCTATCCCTCAGCTTCTCTTCCTCAATCTGTTGCACATAAACCATCAACCTTGATATGTTCACGTCCCCAATTAGCATCGTTGCCCTTCCCTTTTTGCTTGATAAAAGGGACAACCCAATAACAAATAGACTCCTTCTACTTCTCATATCCGCAACCATCTTCGAAGCATAACGGGATAGCTGGGTGCACTTCAACACATACTCATGAACACTTAGTAATTCTTGCTTAAGGGTAAGGAAATCTCGTACCTTAGCCTCTTTCAATTCTCAAGGAAAGAAACTCCCCAAGAAGGCCTCTTAAAACAAGCCCAACTAGCAGGTGGTGCATCCTCAGCTCGATTCTTCCTCCATTGATCGGACCAAATCCTAATGACACCCTTCATTTGGTATGCAGCTAGTTCCACCTCCTTAGTATTAGCAACGTGCATGACATCAAGTACCTTTTTCCATCTTCTCAATAAAATTCTCTAGATCGTCAGTAGTGCTTGAACCATTGAAACTTAGGGGGTTCATCCTCAAGAACTCACGAATTATCGAAGTGTTAGCCTCTTCTTGTCGAGATCTTCTTTGTTGCCCAACCTGGTTAGTCACATCTTGACTTAGCATCCATATTGCTTCTTTGAACTCAACATTAGTAACTTTTCCTTGGGTTTACACTTCAGGTACATTGGATACCCCTTGCTCCTCAACATTACGCTTAGCAGGACGACCTGTGACAGCTCTTCATGGAGGCATGATTACATGAAAACACGTGCAAGCAACAAATTAGAAGGAAACTTTTTAAAGATCAAACTCTAACGCACGAAATAAGTGTGAAAGAAGTGAGAAATTTTCCTAAGAGTTGCAGCCTCCTAATTATAGATGTGGCACGCTACACACTGATAACTACGACTCTACAGACATGACTTCATAGACTTCCTAGGACTCTTGAACTCTATGCTCTGATACGAAGGTTATCACACCCCGAGCTTACACCCCAGACATTGCTGGCACTCGAGAACCATTGCTGGCCCTAAGCGAACCCTTGGCCTGGCTTACTTACTCAGCGGAAGACTCTAAGCATTATTACAATGATAAAATGCACTTTAATCTACTGTTTAATAAAATAACTAAGAATGTTTAAAGGTCAAACATTCAACTTGGCCAAAATGGAAAGTCAAGTCTTAACATATGAAATGATATTGTAAAGACAACTGAACTACTAACTATCAATGTAGCCTCTAAAACAAAAAGGGATGTCGGGATAGGACCCCCGATTATCCTAACAAGTGAAAACTAGAAAGCAATGTAAAAAGGAGCCCTCCGGATAATAAGGAGGCTCACCAATAGACTATGAGTGCTCAACCAGATCAACGAGGAGTTGGATGTTGATCCTGGTTAGCTGCGTCTCCATCATAAGATGATGCAGGCCAACTGGCATCAGCACATTGAATGTATGATAATGCGAGTTGGAATGCTAAACATAACATAGGCTTGAAAAGAATCTGAAAGAAACACTTACCTTGGCTTTACTTAACTCATGAACAACTTAACTTAATCTAAAGCAATAAAACACATGCAATATATAGAAATCTTTTAAAACAGTAGAAAGCAACTCAGTTCGTTAAAGAAATGCAATAACAAAGTCAACTTTACTCATGTAAGAAAGTAATATAGTTTATGTGGGAGTTTCTCTAACTGACAACCACCACTATGAGCCTAAGTGGTGATACAACGCCTTGCCCACACTGCCAGAATTGTCCTATACTTTGCCGTCATATAGAATGCCATAACTAAGTGGATCCACTAGCCTATGCTAAAAAGCACTTAAGGAGTCATCTAAAAAGTATGATCCTTTACTACCCATGATGGCTACATGGTTTATGGAGACTTGAGTTAATATGAACTCGCATCCCCATGTCGGTGCTCAATACTACTCCCAAAATGTACTTAGCTCATTTGTTTTAAAACAAAACTTCTTTCTTTGGTTTGAGATAACTACTCAAAACTTAGCTTAAAAGCTATCTTTGAAATCGGTGTTTCCCTTTCTTGTTCAAAAGTGAAAACATTTTAAACTCTTGGGAATACTTAGTTCCCTTATAACTTTTGGAGAAATGAACTCAACTATTTACTCTTTGCTTAACTTGCAACTTAAGTCTTCAAATAAAGTTAAAACGTTTGTGAAAGACTTCTTGAAAAGACTCTAAGAACTTCCTAGACTTCGCTCTTAACTTTCCTTGAATTTGAATTTATGGATTCAAGGTTATGATTCATGTTTCTGGATGATTTCTAGATGTTTAGAAGTCATTTAGAGTATTCAGAATCAATGGAAAGTGTTAGTACACATTAGAAGGACTTAAATAGGCTAAACGATGAAAACTGGTGAAAAATGACGAACTTTTTTGACTCGTTTTCTGACCTTAATTCAATTATTCTTTATTCCTTTTCTCAAATTCACTTTAGAATCAGATACCCACGGTATATACACAAAACTAACTCAAACAACTCAAGGAATCAATAATAATATCAAGAAACTCCTCAATCTCAACTCATGTTCAAGAACGACTAACAAGAACATTCTAATTCCCAAATCTTTTAGAACGAATTCATGCTGAATCTAACATGATTGGCACGTGGGTGAACAGACTTAATGTTATGAAAGTCTCACATACCTTGTGGGATCAAATTGTTGATGAAACCCGCAATCAATTCCTTACGAAGACGACAAAATCTTGATTTTTATTCTCCTTTCTCCTCCTTTCTCTTTTCTCCAAGCCCTAGCATGAACTTCAACTTTTTAAAACTGTCAAAAATCTAATTTTTACCCCAATTAATCTCCTATAAACGAATTAAAATAATAGGGTATGGAAAAGATCAAAACACACTTTAAAATCCCGATTGTACATTTCCTTATTTGCACAGCCTAAGTTTGAATGGGCATATCTCACTTATAAAATCTCAGAATCGCGCAAACTCGGCGGTGTTGGAAAGATTATTCCAAGAAATTTATGATGGTATCTTGAAACACATCAAACTCATCCTAAGCTAGGAGTTATGGTCGTTTGACGTTGACCAAAAACTCAACTATAACACACTTAACAAATTTCCAGATTTTTATATTCTTCCCAGAAATGGTTATTTCCAATTCTTAAGTTCTTCCTAGTTATTTAAAATTGGCGAGATGTTACACTTGAGTTTTGAGAAGGAGCTTGTGACAATTCAGGAAAAACATGTAAGGTAGTTCTAACCTAAGGAGATCCCTTCAGTGAAGGTTCAATCGAGGCATTGTCTTGTTGAGGAGGCCACTTAGGAGTCCGATCATGACTTGTGGGCCTGTTAGCCTCATCTTTTTAGCCTTCATATATTCCGTTTGTTTTACTTTCGCAAGTGAAACTCCCTTTAGTAGTGGATATTGTAATGACCCTTGAGGTCATTTCTTTTATTGTTACATGTTTTTACTATTTTTCCCCTTCCATAACTTTATTATGGATTTTGTGTGGTTCCAGGATGGGTAGCATACTTCCCGATGTAACCCGTTGAGTTTAGTGCTAGTTTTTCAGTTTTTGTGGCCTTATGCTTAATGAGTTCACTTTAGTCAAAATCTGGAGACTTTGATGTCGGATTAGAATTTCATCAGTTCCATCAGCTTCAAAAAGGTTACTTTTGTCTGGTATGATGATCGGTTTGGGTTTTGCGGCTATCATTTGGAGTTGGTGCGAGTAGGCATTTTAGCCTTGCAGTTTTCCTTAAGGCTTGACTTCGGTCAACTTACTTGATATGCGCTCGAAATTAAATTTAATCAATGTGGTCAGCTCTGAAATGCTGAGTTTGGTCTAGAACGACCTTTGGATTGGTTTCTGAGGTTTTCGGGATGTAGTTGTTGAATTTAGAATTTTGGTTGTTATTTCATTGAACGTGTTGACTTTGGTCAACATTTTCCTGAGATGACCTTCATTGGTTTTTTTGTTGATTCAATTGAGACCAAAATTTTGTTTCCAGTCTAGTAGTATACTTGGTTTGCGTAGATCATATTTTGAACGAGTTTTAGACCCTCCAATGGAGGTTTCTATACCGTAAGTATTTTGCTGATTCAATGCTGCTGGTGCAGCCCTAATTCATTCATCATGTTCGCGGGCCCTTGGTCATGTTTAAGATGACCAACCTCTCTGATCTTTATATTCATAGGACATGTGTTGCGATTGTGAAGGGTCACCTTCTATTGCCTTCACGACCATGGGTAGGCCTCCCCGATAGGGAACAGATATTATTGACCTAGGTTATGGTTCCGTCTTAGCAGTTGGGGCGGGATTATTTCCGTGATAGAGAGACCGCCAGAGTGGGACAGGGTGAGACAGAACCTCTGCCCTGCCTCCCCTGTCTCCCCTAATTTCAAATTTTCAACCCCAATGGGATCCGAACAAATCATTGCAATCCAATCAGTGTTCAACAATCAAGTAGAGATTATAAAAACTTAGCAATTAAATACTAGCTGCGTAAACCAGCATCCATGTGCTACAAAATCATAGGAAAGTCAAAAAGATAAAATCAAAGTTGTCTTAAAATTTACAAGCCAAAGGGGCAAAAAAAACCCAAATCAAGCGCCCTCGGACTAGGTGGTGTCCACATCCGAGTCTAGATCCTCTGGAGGTACCAGACCGGTAGCTACCTCGTCCATGAAGGTAAAGTGCTAGAAGTCTCCTTTCTTGACCCGGGGAAGCTCCTAATTAGGGGCAACGCAAGTGAATATGGTCCTCACAGTCTTCCATATCCGAACCATCAAACGATCCCTCTCCAGACCCTTCCTCCGCTCCTGGTGTAGCTCACGGTGGAGCATCTCGACCTCTAGGGCGGTGTACGGTGGAATCGGAGTGAATTAAGCATAAGTACTCTCCAACCTCTTCCAAAGAAGGCCGCCAGATCTTCCTTGACCCATGCACCAGAGAGTGGGCCATCCTCGTCCAAACCTGCCACTGTCTTACTGATGTTAGCCCTGCCTGTTCTCCTCCTCTTGCTCCTAGAAATAGAACCAAACCTGACCATAAGAAGGTGAAGGGGGGATCCATAGGAAATACCTCTTCGGAGTCGAAAAGTGGCACTCCCGCCCACTTGCATAGCTTAGTAATAAGCCCCGACAGGAAGAAAGCCTTCTTGTTACCCCGGTAGAACATCTTCCACTATGAAATTATCTGCGCCCGCACATTCAGCTCTATATCCTGTATGGCATACACCACCACCAAAGCATGGGTAAAGGTCACGTCGGTGCGGTTTCTTGATGGGCGGATCCTGTAGTCACCAAGTGCAGCTACCTCTTAACATCCGACGACCAATCAGTGCTAGTAACTAAACTAGCAACCTACTCCATTTTTGATACCCCTCCCCCAAAACCATTTCTAATCATGAAAATAGTAGCATGCAATCATTATTAATCAAATACGAAAGTAAAGAGTGTGAGACACGAGACATTAACCTTAAGTTGAAGTTTCGATCAATTGAGCCGAGAGGAGGTTTTTTCGAAAAGAGTTTGAAGAGAATAGAAGGAAATGGGAGAAAAATTATTTTCCCCCCTATGTACAGGTTCCAGATCTCCCTCTTTAGTGGGAGATCTCTCGCCACAGCGGCCCCGCCTTAGCGGGAGGGTTACCGCCCTGGCGGGGTCAGGCTGTGTAATACGGGACGCAGTTTTTCTTTGAACGTTGTGTCATATCCCTAACCGGCCTCTTAAAGTATACAACCTATCGTGAATTGCGCTTGATAAATAAAAACCATCCCCACCTGTGACTTGGTAATAGACCAAGTTGTTAGAAAAAAAAATTAACATGAGATATGGTGCGTAATGATCCGTGCACTAGTTGTTCGGGGATGAATGAGGGGTAAATTGGTATCTATTGTAATGACCCGGAACGTCGTTATTTAGGAGAAACAAAAATTTGGGAAATTCTGGGCCACTGTCCCTCCAGGGCGGGCCAAATGTCGCCATGGCGGGGTAAGTTGGCGCCAGAGCGGGATAGGTGAGGTAGAACGTAAATAACCCGAAATCTTATTTTCTCCCTCTCCCTAAAATAACTAATTTAGTCATAAAATACCTTAGAAACCCCCAAAAAATTGTTGCAAACTTGGGAAGAACGGAGAGAGAGATTTCTAGCGTAAAGCGATGTCGATGAATTATGGATTTTCGGTCAAGATCACCGTCACGAATCCCAAAAATAAGAAGCAAAGACCAAAACTCTGTGCAGCTGCCATGCGCCCAGGTAGGCTAGGCTTTATGAATTGAGTAATTATAAATTTGTGTTCACCACGTAATATATGTAAATCAATAATAGAATTGTGCGTAGGGCCTCGAGCACCGAACAAAATATGGTTATATCCTAGGAAGAAGCCTTAGATGATGATCTAGGGTTAGGTGATAGTTGTGATTCTAGGATTGTGTGATGTATGTTTGTTCTTGCTTCATTATGATACATGTATGTATGCGAATGTTGCATTATTGATCACACGTGTTGTAAATGCGATAGAGGGATGATGAATGCCATGAATCATGACTAAATTGTATGAACTTGAGAATATACTTGTGATTGTGATTGTGGTGTGTTGAATTGATCGGTTGCCATGTTCCAGCATAACTAACTTGCATCGTTTACCACATTCTGGCATAATTATGGGATCGGTTGCCACGTTCCAAAATAAGTGTTGGATCGGGTACCACATTCCGTTATGCAAACTGTTTAGGTTTGGGTTCCGTGAGAGGACCAACGACTTGCCATAATTGTGTACCTGGATAATGTGAATTTGATCATGGTTTGCAATGATATTGATGGTGTACTTCTCGGAGTTGTGTTATGGTCATGAGGTTTTATGCTTGATTGTTCTTCTATGTTGAGTAGACTTGGTAATTATATTGATGAAAGGAGAAACGGAGGTGGGGATTCAACGTTTCATGAATTGTTAAGGTCCGAGTAAAAAGGCGTTGTGTGTTGTAATGGTAAGCAATGGGGATAGGTGTACGCGAAGTAAGTGCTTAGGTGGATTTCACTTTGGAAAGAGGGATTTGTGTTTAGTGGTTAGAAAGTTTGACACAATGTACTATGTGGCTATGGCTGGGTAATAAGAAGAAAAAGTAAAGGTATGAAATGAGCGGTTAGTCGGAATGTTGTAATTGTATTTGGGAACTTTTCTATGTGTTAGAATGGTTAGGCAATGATCAAGTACATGGTGAGTAGGGTGATCGAGAAGATGGTTAGTAGTCAGAGTACTAGTGTAATTCAGAGGTATTTCAGTAGAGGGTAAAGGTGGAGAAGTGAGTGGTTTATTTCATGATCTTACTAGTTGGTTTCTTATGTTATGTGGGAGGGGGGGGGTCAGGTTGACCGACGATGCCTACCAGTATGTGTTTTTGTACTGAAACTACTCTTGCTATGTCTTTTGACATAGTCTGGATGTAGGTTGGTGATGTTTCATTAGGTGTAGACTAAGAAATTCCCCAGCAGCTTCTATCCTTCCTTTCGCCTGGTGGGAGTTTTGTCTTTATTTATTATGTCCAGTTGTACTCTTAGTAGCTTTTGTACCAATTTAGACTAGATCCTTGGGGGTGTTAATTACTTTACAAGACTTAACCAAAATTTTGTTAAGGTCTCTTATTTATAAAACTTCGTTGGTATATTTTATTTAATTTTCCACATGTTTTAATTATTGGAATATGAGGCGGTTCTCCTACTTAGGTGGTAGGTAGTACGTAGGTGCTCGCACGGCCCGGTGGGTTGGCTCGTGACATTATTTCTCAAACATGTGTGTGTTGTAGTTCTTCTAAGTCAAAGAGGAGGGAGAAAGGAAAAAGGTAGAGACAAATGAAATGAAAAAATATTTTTTTTTAATTTTCTCTGATCTAAACAATTGATTCAAATCTATTTTTTTTATAGATCTTTTGAGACTTTTAATTTTATATACTTATCTCAAAAGGTGAGTTCATTTTAAAAATGAAGCATCTCTTGTTTTTTTTTGTACTGTAAAACTTATTTTTGTTGTTCTATTTTTGCAGCATGAAGAGATCGAGAGATGACTCTCCATTTGGTTTTTCCCACAGATGTTCGTAAGATGTGTGCCTCCTGTTCATTTTTTCTGGGTTGATTTTGTATGTACATAAATAGTTTGGATGAATTGTTGATAAATTAGTTATGTTTAATTCCTATGATGTATGGTTTGTGTGTCTTAGTGATCAAGACATGGTAGATGCAAGTTTTCTCCATAATTTAATAGTTGTGAGTATTTAAAATCAATTTTTTTATTTTCTACTATGAAGTATTATAAGGCAAAACTAAAGATAGAGACTGAAATCTTTACATATGTTGCGCATGTTATGATCGGTCTAGATTGACTTTTATTTTTCTGATAATTCTTTGTTAGGTTAATGGCTCAAACATATCAACA
>JAJONQ010042585.1:0-13307 GCA_036250385.1 Solanum microdontum | reverse complement strand
CTTAGTTATACTTAACCTATTAGTTCAATGTGCTTTGTAGTTTGTAGATGACTTTCTACAATATTACTATATCACATTTATATATCTACTCTATTTTGGAGGATTATATAATAAATTTAGATATATTTAGATATTTGATAGATTTTTCTATTTTACTTTAAATCAACATTTAGATATAAAAGTTTTTATTGATTCTTTCACACACACATTAATGAACAGTGAAATAGACATAAGCTAAGATAAAATTATGAAACAAGTTATAAATTATATTCTGAAAAGATCGAAAGTCAAACCCTTTTTTTCAAGATGAGAAAGTATATTTTAATCGTAACAAGTGAAGTCTTAAGTTTTGTATTCCATGCTAGACTTTCATCAAATAATAAATATTCAAATAAAAAAACTAAGTAATTTAAATTTAAACTCAAAAAATTTAAAAGGGAAAAGACTCAATTGCTCATGACATGTAATTAATTTTTTATTATATCAAGTCAATTTCGCATAAATTAATTAAAATACAGTAGAAAAATTTATAAAGACAGAGAGTGTGTATATAATATTTTTGAAATAATTTTGATTATATAATGAGGTATTTAGTTAATACACATATTTCATGTTCATAAATTTGAAATGAAGAGATGTGGACGGTAAAATAAAAATTATTTTTCAAACAAATATAATTACATAAAAATATATCTCTATTTTATATTAATAAGAAGAGCTCTTGATTATATTAAGTCAACTGATAAACTAATGAAAATCAATAGTAATGATCTAACTTTGTCTCTGTTCATTTGAATTTGATTATGAAGGGATATAAAAGGAGGGGAGGGGAGAGTACATTTCATTGAGGAATAATGTAATAGTTGAATTTTTTTTAATTACTATGATTTAACCTGCTTGAACAACACATTACAATCTAAAACGATTAGAAATAATACTTTAATATCGTTTGCGCATCGCCCGGGTACGTATACTAGTATATTTAATAATAATTACTAAAATTCAAGTTGACATATCTATAAATTTTTCAAAAGTCATTCTTATCCTAAAAGATATCAGTAATTCTGAACATGGTATGTCAATTAATAAGTCCAAAAACAAATTTTACTATAAAAGCTGAATACAATTTCTTTCATAGCCACCATAAAAAAATAAATAATATTTTTTACGTAGTACATTCCATCACAAGCAAGGTTTCTACCTATTAAATTTATATTTACAAAAATTTTTAATGTCTAACTGTATGTATGAGTGGTTTTCATGATATTTTTTACTATTGTAAACTAATTATTATTTTTATTTTATTTTATGTGTAGCTAAAATGAATACTTTCATCAACAATAACAAGTTCATAATGGGAGCAAGAGGAACGGGAAAATCCCGTCTCTCTGTTGACCTTGCCACCCATTTACGAGGAGAAATAATCAACTCGGATAAAATGCCAGTATATAAGGGACTTGAAATTGTTACAAACAAGATCACACACACTGAGAAACAAGGTGTACGACATTATTTGTTAGGTATATATATTTATTTCCAACAATATTTATATCAAATGACTACCTAGATAATTTAATAGTAGTAATTGTAGATTCTAGTGGAAAATATACTTTACTATTAAGAAATTATTTATTTCAATTATGAGAAAATTAATTTGATCACATTTTCATAGGTGAAATTGAGCCAGATTCCGACTTCACAGCTGAAGATTTTTTTTTGCAAGCTATTGTCTACATAGAAAATTTTTTGAAGACTCAACGTGTTCCAATTATTATTTGAGGGTCAAATTCATATATTGAAAAAACTTGTGGAAGACCCTGTGTTCATGTTCAAATATAAGTATGATACTTGCTTTATTTGGATTGATGTAGAGCAATCAGTCTTGAACCGTAGAATTGATATTAGGGTTGATCAAATGGTCAATGCAGATAATTTTTGTAATTATTTTATATCAATCAAGATATAATCAAGCATCTAGATAAAAAAATTTCTTATATAATTTTCTTAATAATTTTTTTGGTTATCAAATCTATGTTCCACTAAATAAAACTCTTCTTTAAATTTATATTGCATGCAGGGCTAGTGGATGAGGTGTGCCAAATTTTCATTCCAGATGCATATTACACCAAAGGAATCTGACGTTCCATTGGTGTCCCCGAAATGGACAAATATTTAAGAGAAGAAACAAGTATAGACGAAGATGATGAGTCAAAGAAGATGATTCTTAAATCGTCAATTGCTAATATCAAGCGTAATACTCGTTTATTAATTTGTCACCAACTTGACAAGATTCAACGGTTAATAAATGAGAAAATGTGGTTGGTGCATCATATTATTGCTACTAACGTTTTCAAAGGAGATAGAAAAGAAGTTGTTGACGAAGCATGGAGGAATACCGTTTTGCAACCATGCCTGGATATTTTGAAAAGATTTCTCAAAAATGATGATCACAATATTATTATTGAGTGAACATAAACTATCATTACCTCTCTCTTGAGTTATTTTGTCTCTTCAGCACTTTAATTTTGGACCTATTTTGTACAGTTTGTATCGCATTACAAATATATATGTAATATGACCCTTCTTTCTATATATAATATTCTTGTCTGTAAAAATATTGTTATTTATGGAGCAAATATTTAAGCTTTATAAAAAATATTTATTTTAAGTTCCGATCCAGGCCCATGCCCCAAGTCCAAGTCCAAGTCTTCTATATTTAATATATATTAATATAAATACGTACTTACACAATTACATGAGATCATTCATAATGTCAAGGTAATAGAGTGAGAAAATAAATGACCATAAATGCTCGGGAAGATTTTACCCTAAAAGAATTTGAAAGAATAGAATTCTTAACTCAAAATTTAAAATTGTTACATAGACAAAGAAGAGAAAATAGTAAATTTGCAATCTATTGGTAATGATCATTTAAGAAAATATATTCTACCTAATTCAATCACGGTGATGGAAGCTTGATTCAATAAAATATTTATCTATTATTACATGCTGCACAGGTTAATATAAATACCCATAATTGAAATAGTAATCAATAATTTTTCCATTCCCTCTAATGGAATTAGGCTTAACACTTATGACGTGTTGTGAAATAGTGTAAGAATTGACGCATTATCACTTGAATATATTCCGTCAAAAATATTATTGAGTTCTTTTTACAATCCTTTTGTAATCGATCTTTTCGTCAATTTTCTATGTGATATCATAACAATGTACATCTAGAAACATCATCCTAAAATTATTTAATCTTAATCAACAAAATTCAAGGTGACGTAAATGTATATTTTTTCAAGAACTATTCTTATCATATAAGGTATGATATATATATATAATCACATAACAATGTTCTATTAAAGCCCAGTTGTATGTGATCTCCTAACACTGTACATCTAATAACTTTATCCTAAAATATATTTAATAATAATTACCAAAATTCAAGTTGACATATCTATAAATTTTTCAAAGTCATTCTTATCCTAAAAGATATCAGTAATTCTAAATATGGTATGTCAATTAATAAGTCCACAAACAGATTTTACTATAAAAGCTGAATGCAATTTCTTTTTATAATGACCCTAAAAATGAACTAGTAAAACTAGAGCCTAACATGTGTGTGTTTGTGTTTGTCATGAGTTTTGATGTGGTTTAATGTTGTCCCGAGCCATGTTTTAGGTGTTTAGGGGTTAGACGTCAAGGTATGACCCCCCCAAGGACCACCCTAAGAGTCCTTGAGGAGGACCCTAAGTCTAAACCCCAAGACCCCAAGGAAACCATCAAGTTGGCCAAAACTTGGTGACCTACGGATGGGGTTCATGCCCCGTAGGTCCATCCACGCCCTGTGGATGGCCTCCGTAGATCAGGAGGCCTAAAACCAACTTGCATCCCCAGACCACAGACCAGCAGCACGGTCCGTGAATGGACTCACGGTCCGTGAGTCCAGGGCGTGAATGGGCACTATTTTTCTGGTGCAGTCTCGGCCAAGTTAGGGGTGAATTGGTAAATTCACCCCAAGTCCTAGTTAATATATGGACGATTATTCTAAGTGTTTTAAGGTATTTTAAGAGTATTAAAACATTACAAAGCTATTTTAGAATTCATTATTCATTTTTTGCCACAACAAAACCCTTCCCTCCTAAAAAGTTCTCTCTAGAAACTCCATTGGAGATCAAGGTCAAGATCAAGCTAGAGTTGGGGATTTCAAGGTGTTTCTTCTTCAATTTCGTGGAATTATTCAAGTATATCGTATGGTGATCCTTTATCTAGGGTTAGCTTTCACCCTAGAGTCAATTTCAAAGAAGTTTTCAAGGTCTTCAAGTTTCTCAAAAACCTAGATTTCACTCAATCTCATGGGTTCTTGCATCAAACGTTTTCAAATGATAAACTATGATTATATTGATGTTTAATTGATGATTTAAGATGATTTTTACTCTATGAACCCATGATTTCCCTCGATTCCTAATTTTCACCTTATAAAGTGGATTTGATGATTATGAATGAATGATGGTGGATTTATGCTTAGAGTGACTTAGATTATTGAATTGTGTCATCATCTATGTCTAATTATGGTGAATTGTTGATGAATTTAGGAATTGTGATCATAGCATTGAAAGGGCAAGTTTGACCTAACTTCATGTTAAAGTAGAATTGTCTTGAATTATTGATCTACTTGAAATGTGGAGGTGTTTACTTACAATGTACATTGTGATCATGGCCTTGAAGGCATAGTATGAGGAATTAAAGTATTATTATGATGTTGTATATATGAATCTGATGTGAAGCATGTGTGTGATCTTAATGAATGAATTATGATTTTTTCTAGAAGCTAACTGTGTTAGGATTAAATGTTATCTCTCTATTAACACTCATGAATGTTGATGATTGAATGTGAAGTGTTTTATAATGTAATGTTGCATGAGATCTTTTGAATTAGTAGGCTTAGACATCCTTTTCTTATATGATGAGTATATCTTGACTTAATGTCTTAATGTGTTGAATTGGTAGATCTAATGTTGGTAGCCTTTTCATGAATGAATGAATGAGTTAATGATAATGTTAATGAATGTTGAGTCTATTGGAAGGCTATTCTCAATTGTACTCTATTGAATGCTAATGATGTGTTGATTGAAAGGATATTATCGATCTTGCACTAATGAATGATAATGAGGTTCTAAGATGAAAGGTTATTCTCATCTTTGAATCTATGAGCTATCCAATGAATGAATGTTGGGTTGAGATGGATGCTCTCACGTGAGTTGAGGCGGGGTGTCTAGTAACAATCTCTTATCCCTTAATGTGATGAATGGTAAAATACTCTATGGGAATGTAGGCAAACCACTGAGAGGATATTGAATGAGATGGAAGCCCTCACGTGAGTTGAGGTGGGATTTCTAGTAGCAATCTCTTGAGATGGAGGCCCTCACGTGAGTTGAGGCGGGGTAACTAGTAGCAATCTCCTTGTCACTTAAATATGTGCCCACATAGGTCTAGCTAGTGGATCCACTTAAGCTATATACCGGTTTACCTTAGGCAAGTAGACCAACCCTTACGATGTGGGACAGTACATCGAATTCCATGATCTAGCTCTCATGGTCTATGTCAGTTAAATGCATATTCCCATCATGTGAGATGTACATTATGATTTCTTGGGAGGTTCTACAAAGTGTGGGTGGTAGTATGAGATGCCATCCATGCATTGCACGAGTAGGCTTTGAGAGGGTCATAGTGATTTCTCTAAGTCTTAATGACTATTGTTTGAAAGTCCTCTAAATGATGTTATTGAGTAATGTTGCCTCTTAAATGCTTAAATGTGAAAATGCATGCTATACTTGGATTGTATTATGAGTTACTTCCTTGTTATGACTTATTGTATTCGAATGTACCTTGTCAATGGTGACTTCAAAAGAGTACTTAGTGTGAGTAGTAGTATGGGATGCTACTTGTACATTGCACAAGTTTGACTAAGAGTTGTCTTAGATGATAGTCTTAATGTGATGATGTGATTCATGTGATGTTTATGTGTCTTATATGCTCTATTGTGTACAGGTGAGAAGGATGAATGGTAAGTTCACTTTTGTTGACCTTAAGGTGGTACCTTAGTATGGGTGGTGGTATGGGACGCTATCCATACATTGTACAATGTATAGCTTGAGGGTTACTTTAGGTGAAGGTAAAGGGTTATATATGTGATTTTGACTAAATGTGAATTATTTGACTTTGTATGTTGGTTGTGACTTATATTATGCTGCTTGTATCAATGTTCATGAAGTTTTACAAAAATGGCATAAAAGCATGGCTCTCAAATCAAATGTCCCTTTTTAAGCATGTTTTTGCATGGTCATCATACTTAGTACATCTAATGTGCTAACCCCATTCTTCCCCTTTTCTTACTAAGTGTAGGCTTTGGAGATGTTGTTGTTCTATGTTTGATGGATAGGTTTCTAAGGTGCTTGAAGATGAAGACTTGGTGAGTCCTCATAGTTTCGAGGACAAAACCCATTGTGTTTCCTTTTATGTCTTTAGTTTATGTTAAAGATTTTGTATAGGCTAAGTCCCTATGTTGTATTCAAAGTATTAGATTGTTTGAGACATAGTATATAAAGTCTAGAAAGATTTCCGCTTGGTTTTAATGAAAATGTCTTCAATTGTAAAGAAAGTTTTAATTATTCTCTAGTTTTCCTATATTCTTATGTTCAAGAATGCTATGAGGCTTGTATTAGATCCCTTCGGGGTCGAGTACGCCTTGTTACGACTAGGGGGTGCTTTCGGGTCGTGACAACCATGGTATCAGAGCACAAGATTTTGGAATGGTCTTAGGATGTCTCAAACCACATCTAGTAGAGTTTTGTTCATAATGTGAAGCGCGCCACATTATGAATAGGAGGCTATTGGGTGTTTATAAAGTTTCACTTCTTCATTCTTTAAGTCATGCCATAGAGTTTAACTCTATAATGTCTTTCCCTTATTCCTTATGTGATGGTCCTTAGAGTGTGACCCCATTGAAAGGAGTATGTTAAAAGGTGTGAGGGAGTAAAGGTTGGTTGTGATGCCAACTATGGCTATGTGACTTGATAGATGTGAGGTGATAGATTGTGATGTTGACTTTAGTGTGAATGGGTTGCTTTATGGCTACGTGTGTTGTTAGTAGAAGGATATGTTGAGTTTTGACGTACGTTGAAAGAGTTAATGGAATGTGGTGTTTTTGAAATGCCTAGGTGTGATGAGTATGAAGGTTTAGTTATGTTTTACTCCAACCTTAGAATTGGAGGAAGTGATGTTTAAAAGAGTTTGTCTAGGCTTCCTCCTAAGTGAGGGATAATGTGCCTAGATAGTAAGGTCTTTGAGTGTCCTTGATGTTCATGAGTTAGCCTTGAGTGATGTTCTCTCCTTAAAAGGTGTAGTGAGTTGAGGAGTTTAAGACCCGGTGTGGTAAACTCATATGAGACCTTGAGTGATGTGGTAAGGTTGATGGTGAGAAAGAGTGCTTAATAAGGACCTTCCTAGTTCAAAAGTTCCGGTATGTTGATGGTTTCTTGTAAGATGTGAGTGTTTTGATTGAAGTTCCTTTGGGGAATGTTCATGTTGACCTTAATTGGTTTACTCCTAAGTGAGGGACAGTATGTTGAGTAGTAAGGTTGTTGAGAGTTCCGATATCCTTACCTCTTTCTTTATGTGCCTATTCAAGCCTAAGCCAAAGAGTTCCTTTTTGGCATGTTTCATGTTTTTGGAGTCATGTGTGGTATTGAGTTTCCATGTTCTCCTTATGTTATGCATGTTCTAGTTGAATCCTTGTTTAGTTTAGAAAATGAGTTTTCATGATTTATTGTTCCTCATGTTGATGTGCATTTAGTTTGAGTTGTCTATATGCTTCATGAGGTTAAATGTTGAACATGCCTAAATGTGTTTCTATGAAGAAGTTGCATAATGTACTTTTATGAAAAAATTGCTCAAATGTGCTTAATAATGTTGTAATGAGCATGATGTGATTTGGAGAAGGAAGTTACTCCAATGAAATGAAGAATGTGAAGTTTTGATGCATAATGAGTTGTAGATGTAGTCCCTACTTTCTTGTTGTGTTTTGAACTTGTTGATGTGGAGTTGATGTTGCATGCATGATTGTGGGCTGCTAGTCTTGAGTCGTTACTCATTAGTGTGTTTAAAGTGTCATTCGAGGACGAATGTTCCTAAGTGGGGGATAATGTAACGACCCTAAAAACGAACTAGTGAAACTAGAGCGTAATGTGTGTGCGTTTGTGTTCATCACGAATTTTGATGAGGTTTAATGTTGTCTCGAGCCATCGTTGAGGTGTTTAGGGGTTAGATGTCAAGGTACAACCCCCCAAGGACCACCCTAGGGTCCTTGAGGAGTACCTAAGTCTAAACCCCAAGACCCCAAGGAAACCATCAAGTTGGCCAAAATTTGGTGACGTATGTCGCGCTCCGTTTTTCTCAAAACGGGTTCTGATGCACGACCTAACAACTCTTTTGGGCTTTGGAGGATTGAAGAGTCGCCACCTAACGAATTAAGGCGCGTTAGGGCACCTATCTAACCTAACTAAGTCTAACTAAGGTCAACGAACCAGAGATCAGGGTAAGGGCTCAAATTACCTTGAGGGGAAGGTGTTAGGCATCCCTCAAGGTCCACAAATGTGGGTCCCGACCGTATCTCATGCAATATGTGGGGGTTACAAGTAGCAATTACGGTCACTTCATTTATTATTTGTTTAATTAACATGGTTACTAAGTGATAAATAATATTAGACAATTAAAGTCATTTTAATTATTTATTTAATTAATTAAGCATACAAAAACTAGGTGATAACAATATTAAGCAATTAAGGAAACTTTAGTTATTTTAATTAATTAGGCATGCAAGACTAAGTGATATAATAAACAAGAAATAAATATTTAAATAATTAATAAAGAGAGGAGCGAGGAGACAGAAATTACACAAATAGATAAGCAAACGATTTTTTTTTTTTTATTAAACTACCCCAAATAAATAATTATTATAAACAAATAAAGGGACACAGGAAAGGGAGACTCTGAAGGACTTTAGGATCAGCACTTGACTTTTCTTTATTTTTTAATAGGCTTCCGTGTAGGGACAGACAAAACCAAAGTTTTGTCTCTTCAAGCCTGAGTCGATGTCATCATCTCCATAGGGCCTAAACTACCCCTACCCCACCACCGCATGCTTTCGTCTCTAAAAGGTGTCTAGCGTACCCACGTAAGGTCCAAGAGGCATTGGACTGCTATTAGGGTGAATTTAGACAAAATAAAAATATAATAGGCCCACCTAGACACCAAGTCAAACAATTAGGACGAACATTTAGCACATAGGGTCTCATATTGGCCTCTAGATTAGTTTATTAACATGCTTGCAAACAACACGTAATTAGTGAAGGTCTCATACCAAGTGTGTGAGCATACAAAACACATATCATTAATTGATCTTAAAGGGGCAGAAAATTATTTCGAGTGCAGAAAGCAGTTTAGATGATTTTACGTGAGTGGCATAACAATGACCAAGACGCAGGAAATATTGTAGAGCAGATTTGAATTAGGGCAGCATGTGTTTAAAGTAGCAAATGCAAGAATTAATACCAAGATAAGAAAAGTCATTAACTGATTTGTTTTAATTGGCAGAAAATAATTAAAGTGCAGACACTGATTAATTACAGATTTGGTTTAAATATAAAACATTTGGACAGGAATATAAAAAGAAACAATGGCAGATTATTATTTTTTTTATTAAAACACAGAAGAAGATTTATTAATTTTTATTTCAAGTGACATATAACAGATAATTGCAGAAAAATCTTTGAGCAGACAAATAACTATTAATTTTAAAACAGTGATTATTACTATGCAATTTTTTTAAGGAGGCGGGAGAAATATTAAAGTATTTAAAGATGCAGAAGTACTCATGCATGCAATTAATTATATTCATAAACAGGCACATAGATATGACAAGTTGTTGAATTTCTATGAATTTTAGTCAATTAACATGCTTGAAATTATTAGTCATAAGCCTTAACATTGATGAATTAACATGCGAACATTAATATGTGACACATATAAACATGACTTATTTTTAGATAGAACATTAGAGTATTTGTTAAAGCCTACATACTGATTTCTACACCCCCAAAGCATGCTTAAAAATGAATTACCCAAAAAATTAC
This sequence comes from Solanum microdontum, assembly GCA_036250385.1. Taxonomy (NCBI): domain Eukaryota; kingdom Viridiplantae; phylum Streptophyta; class Magnoliopsida; order Solanales; family Solanaceae; genus Solanum; species Solanum microdontum. The sequence goes on along the minus strand of JAJONQ010042585.1, from coordinate 3,105 downwards.
TTGTTACGGCCTGAACTACACAAACTAACATATGCTGACAGATTATTAAGAGAACATTTAAGCATGGCTTCTATATCAGATTTTATGCATCACTAGGTCATATAGGCATGGTTTCATACTAAAATTATTAACATATAAGGAGTTATTAGCATCTGACTAATTTATTAGCACCAAAATATTAGAATCTGAATTTTACATATAAAAGTTATTATGGTCTAATTATCTAAAACTAACATACATACATAAAGCTACTAAAATAATTAGTAGCACATGCTTAAAACATAACAAATTATAGGAATAGATCTCTACACATAATAGCATGAATATTGTTCCACAAGCAAATTTCTGTTTTTAGCATGGAGGCAAAATTTAATTTTCACCTGTTAATTTAGTTCAGATTAAATGAAAAATAAAACAAAATTACAATCTTAAATAGGTCGAATGTTATAACACATTTATCCAGTTTTATGGCTAAGTGATATATTCAGGTTTTTTATAACAATCACACATAAAAAATAATAATAAAGAAACACAGTTAGCACATATATCCCCCACCCCCTTAGACGATCCCCAAGTTATTCATATATAGGAGAGTTTAGAGTTACACAATGCCTTACAAACCGAACGAAAGAAATAATAAAGACATAATAAAAATCCAAAATAGACTACTAAACAGAAATAAACTCTATCCGATATCCCACCCTAGGCAACTCTTCGTGTCTTGAACTTGAGTTCAAAAATTTGTTAAACAAAATAATACCAAACCCAAGATCATAGCATAATAATAGTCATATAGAAACATAACAAATATTCACACGAATTTCAAATGAGTCATAGAACAAGTAAGATCACACTTTGATAGGGAAGAAGAACTAACCCGGATGCTTTCTTTACTTAATAAAATCCATTTTTGGATTTATGCATAGAAGAAATTAAATAGTGATGCAAAACAGAAAAAAAGGTGATGCAAAACAGAAATTAAATACATGTATGAAGAGCACCAACCGGTTAAGCAGTTAAAATATATCAGCAATGAAGACAAGTTAATTCCACACTATTCGACCCGAACACAGCAAAATACTTCTTAAAAGTTCACCCGAAAATCTTTTCCAGCAGAGAGCAATATATATTTTAGTATTTTAGTATGTGAGCCAAAAATTGAGATGTGAGTAATGTCGAGAGGTGTAGAGATGTCCGGATATGAGAGTGTAGACGTGTTCCACCATGTGTATGAGCGTGAGAGTAGCATGAATGTGCCATCTGTTTATATAGGGAATAGGGGGGCATCACAAGAAAGGGAATAGAATAATTTAAGCAATTTGACAATTTATTCCCTTAACCAAGAAATAAAAATCGACAAAATTAATTACTTTAACCGGATGGCTTTACCAAAAAATAAACGAGTAAAAGATGATTAGATCCTAATTAATCCAAGAAAAATTAATTAAGGAAGTTACTATGCTGAGAATATATAAATTAGTGAAAGAAATAATTAACTAAGGAAGGGAATCTTATTAATTATGCACTATCCTCTTTAAATAAGGGTAAAACTACCGAGGATCAATTTACAACGCTAAATTCTTTAAACGAAGGGAGTAAATCAGCCTAACACTCTTTACCAAATATAAGAAAAAAAATGCACAAATCAATATCATTAATTATGGCAAGAATATAAATTGATAAGACAATTATTATGTAAAGCCAAGCAAGTGCAATTTATACAGCGAGACACCATATTTACCATGTATCACTTATATGTACCCAAAACACTAAACCAGTAACTATGTCATTGAATCAATACTACCATAATTAACTTGACAAGAATACTTCAAGGGAGGAAATATTCCCGGCTTGCATTATGCACTAAGATACCCACTTTCAAGAATTGATCTTCAGTAAATTTAGCACAGACAGTAAGCACCGAACAGATTCTAGGCAGAGAAAGAATATCAATTAACGGGCAATCAATTAGATCAATGACAATCGATCAATGATTATATAAAATCAGGACAAAATTGGAGTAGATTACGACTAAAATAGGAATTGAGTTAATACCAATTGAGCAAATCAGTCCCTCACAAATCAAGTTTACCAAGATGCAACGACAGAAAATTAATTGCTAAACTTATGGCGGAAACCAAAATTTGCAGAAATTTTAATAGAAGCAATGAGCCGACTTCATTCTCACAAAATAAGAACAAGATATATATAAAATGCATCAGCTTGTATCCTCATTTTTAGACCCATGCTTGAATAATTTGCCATTAGATTTTCGTAGACTAAACATGTAAAAATCACACACAAGAAAAAAAATAAAATTTTGTTAGCCAAAATGAGATGATAGTTAAAAAAAAAGAACCTGGACAGATCTGTATAGATCCGTCTTTAACAAATTTAAATCCCGCTGGAGTTCTGCTCTGCTCGCTGCTGTTGTTCCTCGCTGGTGGCTTGCAGTCGCTTCTTTCGCCGAAGCTGCTGCCTCGAGCTAGTGCACTGCCGGAGTGGCTGGCTGCTGGCTTCGTGGCTGCTGCTGGAGCTGCGTGAGGCTGCTGCTGGTCGCTGGTCGGAGGTGCTGCTGTTGCTCTCGCCAGCTGCTGGTGGAGTGAGGGGAGGACGGAGAAGAGGGGAGGGAGCAGCGATGGAGGCCAGCGGCTGCCGGCCTAGCCGGTGGCTGTCTCGCCGGAAAAATGGAGAGGGGAAGGAAGAGTTGGGGCAGCGGAATTTTTGAGTGGAAAAAGTGAATGGATTAGGTCTTTTTAGGTTAAAATAGGAAAGAGTTATAAGAATCGATCTCATCCGTTGATTTAATTATAGATGAAGGGCTAGGATTTAAACGGAATGAGATGGACGGTCAAGATTTAAAAGAGGGGTTTTAAATCAAAATTTTAAATAAATTTGGCTAGAATTGCAATGAGGGGATGGTTATTATTGAAATAAAATTGGAATTGATAGGCTAAAATTGCAAGGAATTAGAATAAAAGTGGTTACAATTTAAATGATTTAGAGGAAATTTAAAAGAAATGCTATCCAATTTAAATACTACAAAATATTATAATTAAAATTACTTAAATTTTAAAACATTTGAAATATTTCGAGTTTTACTAA
>JAJONQ010042583.1:0-11800 GCA_036250385.1 Solanum microdontum | reverse complement strand
CGGAGGTTTTATTTCCTCATATAGTATCTCTGCTGGTGCTGTATAGAATTTTATATAAAATAAGTTTCCCTTGGTTACTCTTTTGTATGTGATAAATGCCTTATGTACTTCTGGCATTCCACTTATTTCTTCTCCATCGTAGGTATATACTGTATTTAATAATCCATAATTGTAACATGTTTTGACTAAATTTGCATTAGTTTTTGGCTGTACAATCAATTTATTATAACCTTGTAATCTCTGGGTTAGGTAATCTTGGTTTGGTTCTTTGGTTATAGTGGATGTGGGGTTAAGGTTAAGGTAAGTTTGGATTATATATATATTTTCTATATAAGTGCGTGTGATATGGTTACATGTTTTCTTATCATGATGTAGGTTGTCTGCATATGTAGAGATTTGTGGTTCTGTGATCAAAAGGTTTCTTGATATTTTTGGGGTAAATGGTTTTTCAAACAACTTGTTCAAATTTATATTCTTGTGTTGTCTTTCACTAACTTGTCTGCTTGTACCTGCAGTTGTAATTGAACAAATGTTATGGGTTTTAGGGAGTTTCCCAACGTCTCCTTCTGTCTCTGGAATTTTTTTGTCTTCCGATTGACGTAGCTCTGCATGTTTAGAGTCATGCGACTGACTTTTAGACTTCAGATTAGTTTTTATCTGTTTGATTTCTTCGCCCATGCTATCTACTTTTGTACAAAGTATAGCTATGGTTTTAAGTAATTCTTCCATGGTTGTATCTCTTTCAGTTTGCGTAGCTTTCTCTTGATAAGTGATCTGCAACAATATTCTTGTCAGTTCTTATCACTTCAATTGTAAATGTAAACTTTAATATATTTAATACTAATCTCCTTATCTCCTTTGTAGTAACCGAATCTTGTACCTTTCTTGTTAGCCACTATTTTACTTGTGTATTATTTGTTGTTATAATGAATTTGTTATATACAACATATGGTTCAAATGCTAACAAACATTTATATACTGAATATAATTCTTTTCTATTGATTTCCCATTTTATTTTTGTATCCGTAAATGTTCCTGAATAATATCTACAATGATGTTCTATTTTATCTTTATCATACCTGTATTTTAGGACTCCTCCATAACTCTTTTCACTTGAATCTGATTCTACTATATAAGTGAATTTTTTGTTTTCATCTGGAAAATATAGTTTAGGTAGGTTTTTACATAGTAGTTTTACTTTTAGTATTTGTATTTGGTCTGCTTTATCAAACTGATATTCTATATCTTTTTTTAGTTTTTGTTGTAATGGTTTTAAATTCTCTGCTAATTTTGGAATATATTCTCTTACCTGGTTTACTAATCCTAAAAATGATTGTAATTTCTTTTTTATATCGAATTGTTCATTTGAGTTAATTATTTTTTGTACTATATGTGTTTGCATTTTTATTCTGTTTTTATCTATTTGTATTCCTAAGAATTCTATTTGTTTTTTCATTATGTCTGCTTTCTTTTTACTTAGGCTTATGCCTGAACATTCTGCAATATGTATAAATTTCTCTAATAATTTTATATGTTCATCTTGCGTTTTAGAATATAATAGTATATCATCTATATATACTATACAATTTTCTAATTGTTTAAAGTAGTTGTCCATAAAGTGTTGGTATCTTCATGGTGCATTTTTATATCCAAATGGTAGTACATTCCATTCGTAAAATCCTTGTGGTACAGTGAATGTTGTAAGTTTTTTAGATTCTTCTTCTAGTTTTAAGTGATAAAATCCTGATTTACAATCAAATTTACTAAAATAATTATATCCTTGTATTTGTATTATCTTTAATATTTTATTTGGTATTGGGTAATTATACGTTTTAGTTTTTGCATTTAAATTCCTATAATCAATAACCATTCTACCTTTTCCTCTTTTTTGTTCACTATGTTTATTTACTATAAATGCTGGGCTTGTATGTTTACTATTACTTTCTTGTACATATCCTTTTTCTAGTAATTCTTTTATATGTATCTTAAATTCTGTTAAATCATTAAAATTATATTTTAATGGTTTTTGTGTTATTATACTATTATCATCAATTAGTTCAAATTTTATTTTTGTTTTGTGTTTTTCCCATCCTTGTAAAGGGTCTTCATTATATAGTAATTCTAATTTTTCTTGAATTATTTTTACTTTGTCTATGGAAAATATAATTAATTCTATTTTAGGGTCTTCTTCCTTTATATTTTCTAATTTTGGTGTTGTTTTTTCACTTCCTTTTATCCATTCTGTTGTTTTTCGTTTTTTATTATTTACTCTTTTTGCCCCTACTTTGTGTTTACATGGTGTTGTGAACCACCAGTGTGTTTTTGTTATTATATGTGGGTATAATTTTTCTAGAAATGGCATTCCTAATAGCATATCTTTTGTTGTAGAGAGAACACTTATAAGAACAGTAAAACTATGGCTACAAAATTTAACAAATGAGACTTTATCAAACTGATATTCTATATATTTTTTTAGTTTTTGTTGTAATGGTTTTAAATTCTCTGCTAATTTTGTTATATACTCTCTTACCTGGTTTACTAATCCTAAAGTAAAAATAATTCAAGAAAAATTAGAATTACTATATAATGAAGACCCTTTACAAGGATGGGAAAAACACAAAACAAAAATATAAATTGAACTAATTGATGATAATAGTATAATAACACAAAAACAATTAAAATATAATTTTAATGATTTAACAGAAGTTATATAAGGAGATTAGTATTAAATATATTTAAAATTTTTAAATACTTTAAGAAGTAATAAAAAATTTGATGGTGAATTAGCTACAACAACTATGGAAATATTGTATAAATATGAAATAGCTATATGAAATGAATTCAGTAGTATGACAACAAAAGTAGAAGAACAAAAAAAAGAAAAGATTATAAATAGAAATCTAATGACTAAATTAGCAATATGTAATATGTGTTACATAGATGAATATACATGTGCATTTAGAGAATACTATTATAAAGGAACGTATAGTACAAAAGAAAGTAAAGAAATAAGGAAACTATATTTTACAAAAATATCAGAACCTTTTAGTTCCAAAGTAATAAAAAATTGGAATGAAGCAGGACTAACACATACCTTAGGAGTTAGAATGAAATTCTTACAACGATGGTTTATAGAACTATGTGAAAAATATAAAGAAGAAATAATAAAAATTTGATGGTGAATTAGCTACAACAACTATGGAAATATTGTATAAATATGAAATAGCTATAAGAAATGAATTCAATAGTATGACAATAGAAGTAGAAGAACAAAACAAATATAAGATTATAAACATAAATCTAATGACAAAATTAGCAATATGTAATATGTGTTACATAGATGAATATACATGTACATTTAGAAAATACTATTATAAAGGAACGTATAATACAGAAGAAAGTAAAGAAATAAGGAAACTATAATTTACAAAATTACCAGAACCTTTTAGTTCAAAAGTAATATTTTCTAATTTTTGTGTTATTTTTTCACTTCCTTTTATCCATTTTGTTGTTTTTCGTTTTTTATTATTTACTCGTTTTGCTCCTACTTTGTGTTTACATGGTGTTGTGAACCACCAATGTATTTTTGTTATTATATGTGGGTATAATTTTTCTAGAAATGGCAATCCTAATAGCATATCTTTTGTTGTAAATTCAAAGTTGTACATTTCTTCTATGGTTAATATGTTATCCCATATTTGTATTTTTATATTCCTTGCTTTATATGTGGTCATACTTCCTTCATTATTAAATCATGTTACTACTAACAGTGTTTTTACTCAATACAACCCTCAAAAAACTAACTTTCATCTCAATAAATCATCAAAACCCCAACACAACAAGATTTAGTATGAACTTCAAGAACACTTCTCAAGAACTCATCAAAAACTCTAATCTTTCAACTTCAAGAATGAAATTTCACTGAATATAATATGATTGGCGTGTGGGTAAACAAACCCAACACTATGGAAGCTTACATAATTCTTAGGGATTAAACCCATGGTGAAAATCGGCAACAACACGTAAGAATCTCGACGAACGGTTGATCCTCTCCTCTATTCTTCTCTTTTCTCTTCTTTTCTCTTCTTGAACTCTCAACTAAAACCCTAGGCGTATATTAGGATTATAAAACTCAACTTAATAGGATTAGACCACTAAAACATTACTAAAAACTAATTAAATCTGATTGGGTAAGGAAAAGACCAAAATACCCCTTACTATTTTCGGGAAACTTTCCTTAACTGGGCAGCCTGACTTTAAAAGAGAATATCTCACTCATCCGAATTCGAAACTTAGCAAACTTGGTGGCGTTGGAAAGACAATTCAAAAACCTTTCATTGGGTACCTTATTTCCCACCAAAATCGTTTTGTACTCAAAGTTATGGTCGTTTGAATTTGACCCAAAACTTAAAGGAACTTAGGAATGACTTGAATGAACTCTCTTTAGTTCTTCGTGGAACTCAAGGTACTACATCTAGTGACCTTAACACTAATTTTTTTAAAATTTCCTCGGTAAAATCTGACTCACAATGAAGGATGGTTCGAGTCTCAGTTTGAAAAAATTTCTGGGGTGTTACAATATCTCCCCCTTCGGATAATTCGTCCTCGAATGACGACTGGACTGGGTATGGAATGAGGTTACTCTTACTAAGGTCTGATTATAATGGTATATTCTTACTATACTCAAGCTTAACCCAAATCCTTAAGTTCGGGTTCTATACCTCTCTATACAGAATCTCATCCCAAGACTATTACTCTTTACCACCACATTGAGCTCATATAAAGAACCATCTAATGTTTGACAACACCACATTCAAGCTTAGTGCTCTAACACCTCCATCGAATCCTATTAACCAACTCCTTCGGAACCAACTAAAATCTCACATTTAGTTATTTCTCATGGTAAAACTTCATCCTCTTCTTCCTCCTCATTTATGCCCTTAGATGGAATTTTCACACCATCACTATCACGATAATAACATCAACCTTCTCTTTCTAACATCACTCCACTACTAAAAGGACCTCTAAAAATATATCCCCCAAACTCTTTGGAAGTCATTACTATCTTACTCTCAAACACTTGACTTGATTTCTCATATCGTCATCTCCCCCTTAGGTCTAAAGTTGACACTTGAAAGCTATTGACCTATTCCACATTGACAACTCAATTATGCTATCTAGGCACACATGGAAAATTATAACTTAGTTGGAACCTAATCTGGTAACATACCATCTCGGTACACCTCTTAATGCTCATGTTACTCTTGTGATTTAGCCACACTTGATTGCCCTTATCTAAAGGTTAGAGTCTCTTACTTGTACTACTCATATTTATTGCAGCTAGCATCTCAATTCCTCACCTACTCTATGTCAAGTCTACCAGATCAAATCTCAAGACTCACATCATGTCCCTCATGCTGCTATTCTTTTGATTATGACACTCATCTCAAATACAAGCTTAATGATTATTACTAAACCCGAATATCAATATGATTGATCGTCTACCATATTATATCTCATTACTTGATCAGTTCTATAACCTTCTGAACATCATGACCCTCTCAAACAAATCATAAGCCTAGCTTAGATCTATCGCTTCTTAAATACTTTGCAATCTTATTCAACATATGAATTTAGTCTCCTCTAATACGATGGCACATCGACATCAACTCTATTCTAGTTAACAAATACATATCTCATCTTGATTATCAACTCTTACTCTACCCATAAGGAAAAACTCCTCATCAATAACTTACTGTGTGCATGACTATAATAACATAGATTACCTCATCACTATCTCCCTTTCTAGGATTACTAAACCTCTGCATACTTTCCTCTAACTCTGGGCTCTTTCACTACTACTGCTCATGATTTCGTAACTCATGCTACCTTCTCAGGTGAAAATCTCACCCAAGCTCTAAACATACATCCTCATAAGGATCTCAGCTAAAACAAGGCTTAAGGAAAAGAGTACAACTTGCTTTTAGCTCAAATGCACGATTCATTTAATATGAGTGCATTCCTTCAGAAACTCAACACTTAACTCACTCCTGGGTTTCTCTCAAGACCATCTGGAGTCTCATGACTTCCTCAAAATTCTTTCTAAGAACAACTCATCTACAAAGGATTGACTCTGTTTTTCAACCACCTCTAGTATGATGGGTTGTCAAAAGGAAAGGAGAACACACGAGTTAGAATAAGTCTCTATATTATAGCTTTATTGCATAATTAAGAGTATGAAAGAAGGAAAACTTTTCTTAAATGTTTGTAGTCCCTCATTTATAGAATTGGGGCCCTCACAACCATAAATAAGATCCTACTTGACACGGCTTCATAGACACCCTAATACACTTGAACTTTGTGCTCTGATACCAAGTTTGTCACTACCCGAGCCTTCACCCTAGACGTGGCCGGCACTCGAGAACCATTTGCAGTCCCCAAGCGAACCCTCATCCTGGCTGACTATAAGCGGAAGATTAACTCAAGCATACAAAGCTTAAAAGCTTAATATTATTCATGAAACTTTCAAATCTTTAACTTAAATGAATAACTCTAAATAAAAATAGAATATTAAACTAGCCAACAATAGGCAACTTAAGTCTTTAATGCATTTAATAAGATAAATGAAATAGACTTCTCAAACTCTAATATCTATCTATGAAGCCTCTAACTGAAAATGATAGAAGTCGGTACAAGACCCATGACATCCAAACAACTGACATAACTGAAAGTTAAATGAAATCCTCTGGAAGAAAGGAGGCTCACCATAGCTAACTGGAACTCCATGTGGTATCAACGAAACTCTTGTTGATGATTTTGAATACCTTAATATGCATCATGAAAGGATGCAGCCCACATGGCTCAGTACATAGAATGTACGAGCATGTAATGGGGATTCTAAAGCATAACATAAGCTTGAAACTTGATAAAAAGGGAAACATACTTACCTCTTCTCAAACTTACTCAACTCAAGGAATACTCAAGGATACTCAAAACAACTCAAACTTACTCAACTCAGAAGTACTCAAGGATAAGATACTCCACTCAGAGATTAGATACTCAAATCAAATATATGATACTCGACTCTGGGTACTGAACTCTGGATACTTAACTCTGGGTACTCAACTCAATATAAAGCAAAAATACACATGCAATATATGGAAAGCTTTTAAAATAATAGAAATCATCTCAGTGTATTGAAGAATATAATAACAACCCAATTTATATATAATAAAATATAAGATAACTCTGTGGGAGTTTTTGTAACCAACAACCACCACTATGAGCCTAAGTGGTGATAGAACGTCTTGCCCACGCTGCAAAAACTGTCCTATACTTTGCCATCATATAGAATGCCTTAACTAAGTGGATTCACTAGTCTATGCTAAAAAACACTAAAGAATCATCTAAACATTATGATCCTTTCTACCCATGATGGATACATGGTTTATAGAGACTTGAGTTACTATGAACTCGCATCCCCATATCGGTGCTCTACTACTCCCAAAAATATACTTAGCTCATATGTTTTTGAAACAAAACTCTTTCTTTGGTTTGAGATAATTACTCAAAACTTAGCTTAAAAGCTCTCTTGCTCAAATGTGAAAACATTTTTAACTCTTGGGAATACTTAGTTCCCGTATAATCTTTGAAGAAATGAACTTTACTCTTACTCTTTACTCAACTCAAAGCTTATGTCTTAAAACAAAATTAAAACATTTGTAAAAGACTTCTTAAAATATGGTTCATGCCGAATTAAGGTCGTGAAAGACTCAATCCAAGGTTTTCAATAACCATAGATAGAACTCAATACTTGGAAAGAAAGAACTTCAATGATACCACTCATTTCAAGAATGTTGAACTCAAAGGTTTCATGCGGAATTATGAGCAATGAACTACTCAACTCAAGGACTCAAAGATACTTCTCATCTCAAGATTGTTCGACTTATAGGGTTCATGCAGAATTATGGGCATGAAGTACTCAACTTAAAGACTTCATGGTTAACATGTAATAGTTCCATGATTAAGAATATAATCTCAAAAGGGTTAGGAAATCAATACTCAAGACTTAGAACTTGAATATACTACTCCTCTCAAAGGTACTCAATTTGTGAAGTTTATGCGGAATTATGGGCATGAACAACTTTACTCAAAGGTCTACATAACAATATGGAACTCAAGTACACGACTCTTCTCATTCTCGTACTTACTACCTCAAAACTTAGCTCAAATCGATAGTTGATCTCAAAGGATTCACAATTGAACTCAAAGGCTTTCTAGAACTCTACTCTTAACTCTCTCTTGAATGTGAATTATAAATTCACGAGTTATGGTTCATGATAAGAAGGATATCTTGAAGACAAAGTAGACTCATGAATCTATTCTCCTCACTCTCATGCTCACTTACTTGAGTCGTGAAACAAGTTACTAGAAATTGTAGAAGACTCCACAAAAGGACTCAGAGGGACTTTCTTAGAATGCTGTAAAGAATTCTCAAATCTTACTTGAATTTGAATTATGAATTCAAGGTTATGATCATGTTAGGAATGATTTTAGGTGTTTATAAGTAGCTTAGAGTAGTTAGAATAGAAAAGGAGTGAAGGTACCCTTCGAAAGAACTCAAACGGAGCAACTGATTGCAAACTGGATGAGGCAGGCGACCCTGGGGCTATGAGTGGCGCGGGGTGCCAGCCCTTAAACTTCAGAGCATACTTTGGGGCTCTTTGGCTGTCGCGCCACGCCCTAATCTAGAAGACCCAACGAAATTCTTTGCTCGTTTTCTTACCCTAACTCACCTAGAATCGAACGGTTTCTTCCCCAATCACATGGATTCAATTAGTTAACATAAGTACACTCTAATATACTTAATAAAACCCTCAAAACACTTACTTTCATGTCAAGAAATCATCAAAACCCCAACACAACAAGATTTAGGATGAACTTCAAGAACACTTCTCAAGAACTCATCAAGAACTCTAATCTTTCAACCTGAAGAATGAAATTTCAAAATAACATGATTGGCATGTGGGTGAACAAACCCAACACTATGGTAGCTTACATACCTCTTAGGGATTAAACCTATGGCGAAAATCCATAACAACACACAAGAATCTCGACGAACTCTTGATCCTCTCCTCTTTTCTCCTCTTTTCTCTTCTTTTCTCTTCTTGAACTCTCAACTAAAACCCTAGGCGTATATTAGGATTAAAACACTGAACCTAATAGAATTAGACCCCTAAAATATTACTAAAAATGAATTAAATTTGATTGGGTACGAAAAAGACCAAAATACGCCTTACTATTTTCGGGTAACTCTCCTTAACTGGAGAACTTGACTTCAAAAGGCCATATCTCAGTCATCCGAACTTGAAACTTTGCAAACTTGGTGGAATTGGAAAGATAATTCAAAGACCTTTCATTGGGTACCTTGTAGCCCACCTAACTAATCCTTTACTGAAAATTATGGTCGTTTGAATTTGACCCAAAAGTTAAAGGAACTTAGGAATGACTTGAATGAACTCTCTTTAGTTCTTCTTGGAACTCAAGGTGCTACATCTAGTGACCTTAACACTATTTTTTTTTAATTTCCTCGGTAAAATCCTACTCACAAGGAAAGATGGTTCGAGTCTCAGTTTGAAAAATTTTCTGGGGTGTTACACCTTTACCATATGATAATGTATTAAGATTGGTATACCAAACTCCAAGATGTGAGTTTTTCATATCAATGATCATTGGAAACAATTTAATTAAAAAAAACACTGAGCACCTGTAGCATGGATAATTTAATTTGGAATTCCTATATTGGCTGAGATAGGTCATTTTATATCATGTAAAATTAGGCTTTGGGCTTAAGTCACATCCCTAAAGCTAGCCCAAGAAAATATGATTGTCCAAGCCTTATAAGGAGATAACACATCTCATTACCATCACTGTGGGATTTTTCATTCTTCAAAAATATCATCGTTAGTGAAAGAATTTAGTTTTATGATTAATTTCATTAGGAGTGGTATGCATTAATAACTTAAAATATTGACGAGTCATAATCAGTGCGTTTAGTTGACTTTTTTTTGTAATTGTGGTTTAGTTTGATTGTATCCTATTACTGAATCTAATATTTACAACAACGATGGGAATTTTAGTAAATTAAATAATTATTATATTGTACAATACATGAATCCAACATAATAATAATAAAGTTAAATAACCGTAACAAAGATACAATTTATTCAAACTTTATTATGACAACAATACAATATAAATACATTACAATTACAATGCATTTTAAAGTGATGATAATTAATAATCATCCAAACAAGCTGGAAATGAAATAAAACAGGATTTAATACAACTCAAGTGTTGTATATGTTTTGAAAATGAACATGACAGAAAAAAGACAAACCAACCACACTTTTGCTTATTAAATTAAAAACAACTCTTGTTTATTTCAAACATTCCCCATGAATTAACAGCTCATATATTATGAATAGCATATTAAAGGTCTTGAATTTATTGTATATGCCTTATTTTGCTCTTAATATTTGAATGATGAAGGTGCAATTTTATCATTATATTTATATTTTGGCGTTGGTGTATCCATCTTCCTCTTTATATAGTGTCTATCACACGTGCGAAATTTAGAACTCGTTCAAGGACAAACATTGGTACTTTAGTTGGGCGGAATAATTCTTTGTTTATGTTCTTCCATGTATTGGTGAGCTCTTTCTGAAATTTAATGTAAGTCTCTTGCTTTGAAGCTCCATACTCTTTCATGTAACATTCAATAATTGAAGTTACATGTCCTCTTTCTTGCTCATCCTACATGAAATAAATAGATTTCAATATCTTCCATGTATATAAATAATACATTTTAAACATTATTTTTGGTATTATATTGTAGGCTTCTTAGATAACTTTTAAGAATTTGAAGTAATTAAATCGAATACATACAATATATGTGTTCCTTCTGTATCATATGCAGATATATTTGAAGCAAATCCAAACTATTCAACATCATATGTTCTTCAAGCAACTAGGACTATTTCTTTTCTTTCTTTCTCTTTTAATTTTTGTTATAAAATATAGAAACTTTTGTAATATTTTGAACTATAGAATTGTTGTGACTTCTAGTATTTTTTTAAAATATAATTTTTATCTAAAAAGAAAAACTAAAAGATTGTGTAATAATAAAATTCATGCCGGAGAGTAGTTAGTTTGGCGTCAAGTCATTATTATGCCTCATTTATTTGTATTTAATGAAAGTTTGAATCTTAATTAATGTTTCAGATCTCATACGCATGTACTTATTGTTGTACTTACTTCATGTCAAACAATATCATCCATTGCTCTGTTAATCAATGAGGAAGCTCGAACTACCAAAGGCTCATTCACCAACCATTCAAAAGTGTCTTTGGATATAAATTCCTCCATACCGATCAAGGAAGTTGTTGATGCTATCATATAGGCAGCACTTACAAGTGAATTCTCCATGTGCTCCTCATATTTTGGAATATAGTTAGCATCATTTAACCATTGGGCTTCCTTAAAATAGGCTCTCACCAACTTTTTCTCTAAAAACAATAACGAGTAATTTAAGCTAGACAATTACTACTAGCTAGTATCTTTTTTCCTTTTGGAATTAATGGTAACGTTTTCATAGCAAATAAGGAGGGTATTATAACATGGGAATCGAAATTAAATTCTCACTAATTAATAAGATAAGCTGAAAATGTAGATAGTCAACCAGTTGAATTATCAAAATTTACTTAATTGATATAATTATGTGGGTTAGGTAAACAATAAT
>JAJONQ010042582.1:0-10608 GCA_036250385.1 Solanum microdontum | reverse complement strand
CATAATAAGACTGAAAATATTGAATGCGGGATAAAGTCTGAAATAATCTATTATTATAGTACTAAACAAGAATATGATAAAAATAACATAAGCGAAATTTAACTGTCTGTCTGAAAGTCTCTACTAATACAAGTTGCTAGAACAAACCCCTAACTAACACGAACTGTCTGAAAACTAAAATAAAGCACTGAAGGAAAACATAAAGGTCATGCTCAGATAGATGAGGACTCACCAATTGGTCTGTTAGCTGATGAGCGCAAAACCTATATTATCAAACAATATATGGATAAAGTATGTGTTCAATACTTGAAATATACTGAGTAGGAGAAAATGCATAATAAACATGATTCTGAACATGGTAAATCTGTAAACCATACTGATGCCATGACCAAGTAAGATAATATGATATTGAGATATATTGATCTGAAATACATATATACAAGGTCATCCAATATTTTTTGAAAATTTAACTATGGGAGATATTAAAATCGATATAAATTATGTGAGCTACTACACGGAGTTCAGTGTGCTACTTCCACACCGATATAAAATTTAATTATGGAGATATTAAAACCGATATAAACCATATTGTTTGTGTTTCCTTTTACGGACCGTAGAATCCTGTCCATAGAAATCAGAGAGATTTCTTGAGTTCTGAACTTTGAACTATGAAACCCTTCTACGGATTGTAATTCCTTATACAATCCGTATTGTCCATTCGTAGAAAGTAAGCTATTGAATTCCACATTCTCTAAAGTATGATCTACGAGACCCAAACCATGACATGTAGTCCCTTTTACGAACCATAGTGTCAGGTCGTCAATCCAATATACTGAAGGTTCTGAAGTCTCGGGACTTGGAACTACAAATGTCGTTTTAAGAATCGTAAACACTTCTTCGACTCGAATTTAAGGCTCGTTGTGTCAAACTCAAATTTTCAAGTTTCAGAAATTTTTTCACAAGTGCAGTTTATGACCCGTAGAATCAAGTACGGTCCGTAAACCCACTCATAGTCACTGACATAATTAATCTGAAATTAGAAGTCTTATCTACGAACCCTTCCCATGAATTGTAATACTACTTACGAACCGTAAATCTCAAAAATCTGCAGACTTCCAATCTTTTCTACACTTTTTCTGATTTTATTTGAGTTTGTATTTATGAGGTGTTACAATTCTTGAAGAAATTTAGGCCTTTTTATTAGTTGTTGTACGAATGATGACATAATTCCTTCGAAATTTTCAAAGCCTAGGAAGTGTTGGGTTCTAAAGGTGATTAGGGCGTCATGCGGAAGCTTACAATTGCAAATAATATGATCGATAAATTAGATGACAAAAACTTATACTAAAAACTAATATTATTATATGAAAACTAATATAAAGAAAAAATATTAAAATTGTTGAGAGATTAAATCTCCCCATAAACAAAACTCACTAAACGACTACATTGTGGATTCTATTGTGTTATGCTATGAGAATACGAATCTTCAATTTATAGATCTCCAAAATATTCCTCTAAGGAAAGAATAAACCAAATATGGAAGAAAATTATATTTTCCTTTCAGAAAAAGTTCAAGTATTTATGGTAATACTTTGACTTTTCTTTAAGGAAATAAATAAACTTCAAATAAGGAAAGAAAATCAGGGCAAAACCCTAACAGAAAGTTCAAGTTTCAGTAGTTAATTTGAACTTTCCACAAAAAAATTATTTTTCTTATCATGAGTATTTTGAGAAGAACAAAAGAAAGATAGTTATTTGTATTGTATTTTTGTTTAGAGGAGATACAATATTTATAGTATCTTTAGAAGTCCGTTAGCAACAGACCCAACCCTTTTCAAATTGGTGTCTTTTCAAACACCAACAAACATTTTTGGTTGTCATAGTGGCCGCGCTCTCTTATAATTCTATCAACACTAACTATTTCAACAATTTCCCACTTAGCGAGTGATGTTTTAAATTTATGCATATAATAGGAGTCATTCGAATCAAACCTACTACTTATATAAACGATCAAGAACTTGTCAAAATTAATGATTAGATTAAATTCTATTAAATCATAATTTCTTTATGGCAAGAGGGAATTATTTTTATACACATAAATGTACCACACAGGTTACACAATTTCCTTAATTGTGAGTTTTAGCATTAGATTATGTCTAAATATTATGCTTCTTGGCGTCTGTGGGGATAATTAAAAACAAATAAATAATGAGCTAGGTACCTTTTATCCACATATATATAAATTAGAACATGCAAAATAGGACCTCTTTAACTTTTGTTGTGATTGTTAAAAGACAACAAAACACACATACACATATACTCACAGCTGTCTTCTTTCTCATTTTTTTCAGAAAATTAAAATAGAAAAAAAAATAAAAAAAATATGTGGATTTCTAGCCAATAAAATTGAAGATATGAGAACCCGTGACCAAATGAAAGATTGAGGCATCACAACATGTTAATAACAAATTTTGAGAAAAAGTTTTCATTGATAAGAGATTTTTTTTTTGTTTTTGGAAAACAAAAAAAAATTAGGGGTAGGTTGGTGGAAGGTGTGGGGCGCCTCGGGGAGTGGGGGGTGCCCGGGGGAGGGGGTAATTTTTTTTTTGAAAAACAATTTTTTAAAAATGGGTTAGAATCATTTTACTCAAATCATATTTGACCAAATTCATATTTACCCATATTCTATTTGGTGGATTGTAATCCAAACCATTTTTGCTCAATCCATATTCAATCCATCCAAATCCGATCCAATCCAACCATTTACCACCCTATTGATTCGATTCAATCGATTATTTTTCGTTTTTCCTTCTTTTGTTATATATATAGAGAGAAAAAAAATTGTAATTAAACTATTTTTGAATTGTTCAAACGATCTCATTTTTTTCCATCAATATCGACAATTTTCAATAATTCTTTCAAAACGTCAAGTATGTCTGATAATTATTTTTTTTGTAATATAATGACAAATGTTCATACAACACATTGCGTATAACTTAAGAGTATTAAATATATATCCATTGAATATGATCTTTACGATAAGGACTTGTGTATTTAAATAAGATTTTAAGTTGCAAGTTAGAGTTTGAGAAACCTTTTAAAATCAACTCGTTTCGATTTTAATTCTTTTATGATATTTAAAACTTAATTAATTATGTGATTCAATTTTAATTTTTTATCGAAACCTACAATTTCATTTAAAAACATAGTACTTTTCGGTTGATTTGATAGATTTCAAACAATAATGGACTGATTCTGTAATATGCTTATATAATCAAATAACTTTAAGATGTATACCGATATATTTTAGGAAAAATTACGCGTATAAACAAATATATACAAGTTAATTAGTTAGCATAATTATAATTTGCCTTAATTACAATTCCCGACCTCCTTTTAGCTATAATTACACAGCTCAACTTTTTAGTTTTGTATAATTCGCACGCTTGTATAATTCGGAATTTGTATAATATGATTTGTATAACTGTTTACACTTCTGATGTTTGTAATTGTATAAATTCGTTATTTCGAGTTTATACAAAAATAACTGAATTATAAAAATGAACTCGCGAATTATACAAATCCATGAATTATACAAACAAGCAGCTTAAACTGTAGCTACAACGTGTAAATATGCAAACTATAATTATGGAGTATAATAAGTTTATTATAGTGGCTATTTGCGAAAGTTCCGCTATATTTTATGTCAAGCATTAACGATGACAACTTACCTATTGTAATAGGTTAAATTACTGTTCAACTGATTATTTTTTTACACTCTAGGGTCGAAAATAGTGCATACATGCATTACCTTTGTGTAATAATTAGTATCTTGTCTGATTTTTTTTTTAAAATTTATATTATATATAACTAATATTTGTATTAGTTATACGCTTTATTTGATATTAAGGTATTATAACTAATACATGATAATCCATGATATTAGTAACACAAAGAATTTCAATGCATGCATTAACATGATTAAAGACTCGTCAAAACCTTTTTCACGTCGTCCTTTCCATCATATTTGTGGAGGTTTTTTTTGTAAACAAATATATTTTTTAGAAATTATGCGATGCATGTTATCTTCATATACCAAACCAAACACTGCATTAAGAAATAATCTTAGCATGCATAACTAATTCAAAACATTATTAATATCAGCATTACTAATACACCATTTTCAACACTATTCTACTATTCTTATATACCGTATCAAACGATCCCGAAATACGTAATTTTATACATCCAATCATTATAATGTTTTTTTTTAAAAAAAGAAGGGTTTGCATCAGCCATGTTAAACATTCACGAAATGTCGTGCACTGATTATTAAACGACACCATTTCTACGCAAAAATCTAGCTGGACCACTTTGTGTGTTATTTTTATTCCATTTTTTGTTTGAAATCTTGTGCATCATTATACTTCTTTTTGGCCAAGATCATTGCTCATTAGATTGCTTCTATTTGTTGCGTTGGCTCATTAGCCTATAATTTTTGGTTTCTCATTCAGTGTCTGGTACTCATATTAGACTCCGATTAAACTTGAATTCGCGTCAGAATGTCTCACATTAGAGGATAAAATGTTGTCTAACAAAAATAACTTCGTACCCACGACTTCTGATTAAGAATGAAAGAGTGAGTATTTATCACTCCACTACGACCCTGGTAAGCCATTAACTAATATATTATGGACCATAATTCAAAGTGCTCTCTTGTCATACCTCTTTATTCTTTGGGTTCATGAATGGTGAATAAGCAAGTGTTTCTCATTAAAATCTATTCAACCTTGAAATCAACAACCAATTTTATTATTCTCTAGTTTTAATATTGTTTTGAATTGGAAGTTTAAGAAAGTAAATAATTTTTTTGAATATTGTAATTTTAATTAAAGATATGTAGAATATACTAAAATGATATTTAATTTTGTTGTCTTAAATATCACGTGAAAAGTTGAAATTAAAAAATTATCAAAAAGGTGAAAGATGTTATTTTTAAAACAGAGTAAAATAAAACCAAAACAAACAAATTAAAACGAAAAGAGTACTATCTTTCAAAGTGTTACATGTAAGCCACGAGGACTAACTGATTTTCCATGACATTGATGTAACAACTCAAGCTTCTTCTGTTCGAGTTTACATTTAGCAAATCATAATTTGAAATCTTGTACTCCTTGTATCTCAAATGTAATTATGTGATATTTTTTTAGCTTATCAAGAAAAAAAGTACTATCTTTTTATAATTAGAAATAACTTATTTTTTTTATGAACGTAGTGATTTTCTCAACTCAACAATGAACAACAGAGAGAACAAACTAACAAGCTGTGATTCATACGTATATGAGCTATTACAATATGAAGAACACGAATAAAACAGTAACTTTAAAGGAGAATGAGATGAGGGGACTAAGAGAGAATTGAGGATGAGAAGCATAGTTTTGTCTACACATAATCACACTTCACATAAACCTATTTTACTCTCAAAAGACTCTATTTATCAACCCGAATTCCACACATAACCACTTAATCTGGCATTGGGCTGCTTCGCCAATAGTGGTCTAGGCCCATTCATAACAAAATGATTTATAGCCCCACAGAAGGTTCAAAGAGTGTTTAAAGCTATCAATTTTAAACATTTTATTTTTTTCATTAAATTTCATGTCAAGTCAAACAATGTCATATAAATTGAGACGGAAAAATATAAGTCAATATTAACATTATCTGAGATTTGTTGGTGGAATATGGATTGATACTTAAGAAAATTAAAATGTATTCAATGTAATGCTTTGTGATTGCATTATAAGGTTTCAATTGAATACATTAATAAGCAAGTTCAAATTGACGTAACATAAAACCTTAATCAGGTTTTTATAGTTCACCAGCAACGTGATGTAACATTTCTTGAGATCTATAAATTTAGGCCAAGAAATTGCAATTAGTGGAAAGTGTGTCCCTAGACTTATGTGAGATCACACATCTTACTAAATCAAATTGGTTCTTGAGGGGAAGTTGCATATGACTTTGTTATTATGGAAAAAGGGTCATTTGTTGAGCTGAGTTAAATTCAAGTTTTAATGATTAACAAACATTTTACAAGAATCAGATCCTAATTAACAGGACTTTTAGAAGAACAGATTATGTTGACAACTAGTTAGGTTGTGTTGGATTAATTTAACAAGGTGCGAATGGAAAATGAAGGGTTGTGATTTTTTTGAAAGGTTGTGACTTTTCTGAAGAGTTGTGACTATTCTGAAGAGTTGTGACTTTTTTGAAAGGTTGTGACTTTTCTAAAGAATTGTGATTTTTCTGAAAGATTGTAACCTTCCCAATAAGGTATAATAAACACTTGTTCATACTTTTCTTTGTTGTCGGTAAATAGAAGGGTTTTCTCTCATTTCTAACAATGAATTTTATCAACTTCTTCTTCTTTTACACAAACAAATTCTAGCGTATTTTACTGTTGTTGAGTGGTTTGTTGACATCGTGATTTTAGGTATCAATACATTGGTGAGTAAAATCGTTCTATCTTGGAAGGAGATATATATTCCATGCATTAACCTAAAGGTACTTGAGGGGAATAATTTTCCTTAAGAAAGCATAGTGCATTCAATGAACTCGATTTTCTTCTTTCAGAAAAATATTTCGAATTCTTTTTTGTTTACTGATTTTGAGTTTACTTGTTTTGAAAATATTCTTTAAACCTTACTGTTTGAAAATTTCTGTTCATAAATTTTAGTAATACATATTAATAACAAGTTGTAGAAATATCATTGAAGATTCAGGCCCAATAGACCAATGGAGGGAACTGTTGATTAGAAGTTACGCAACAAATTTCAAATGCAAGAAGAATTTATTGAAGAATTGAGTTTAGGAATAAACACGTTGATCAAGGAAACATGTTCTTATAACATGCAAATTAATATTTCTACAAGCTTTAGGTTGTATGAAAATTCTTTCGAACATTGTTAGATTTTTGTTTTGATCATTTTATCCAAAAAATAAAAATAAAGGACGGGGATGGGAAGGGTAAATTGACTCCTAAATTATGTGAAATGAAACTAATATGTCCTTGTTGTTAAAAAAAGTTATTTTCAAACTATAAAAGCTTAGCATCTGGTGATGTCACGTGTTTGATTAATATTTTTTAAGCTAAGGATGAATTTTGAATTTTTAAATTTTGTTTTCTATTATTCCTTTTTCTTTTCCAACACTACATTATCACCAATCACCTTTTTTTTTCTTCCTTTCTCTCCTACCAATTACCATCACCATTTTATCCTTCATTTTTTAAGAAATAATTCCTTGATTGTTGGACATGTGGTATCATCGAGTGTCAACCTTTCATCGTTTGAAAATAAAAACAAAATTTGGTCATTTTAATAACGTTAAGGATATTTTTTATTTCAACTATTAATGTAGGATAAAAATTCATTTCAATTCGCATAGTTCAAGAATAATTTAAGGAAAATTTACATAACTAGACAAACATAAGCCCTGTATTTACTAATTAGAACCTTGTTTTAAAATAATTAACCAACAAAGTTACAATATTATTTTAATAGCAAATTTAAATGGTTATGCCAAACCCTTATTTCACATATAATTAAAAATTATATCAGAATATTTTTTCTCTCTCTTCTTTCTCTCACTTATACTATCCCTATTTATCTCCCACGTCTTAACTCCACCAATTAAGCATGATTTGCTTCAATTTCTTCTAGTTAAAGTTAATTAGAAATTTTCCTAAATTTCCTCTTTTATGATTATCCATATAAGGTAAAGATTTTATTTCAGTAAGTTCATCTACATATTTGTTTTTTTCAATTCTTATTTTCTAAGTATAATTTTTAATTATTTTTGTGAAAATTACAGAAGTATACACTTTAAGACTTTAATTAACCTAAAATCAATATATTTATATATAATTACATAAAGAGTTTTAAAATTACATAGATAACAAAATAATAATAATTTTTTATTTAAATGTATTTTTTTTCGATTTTCTCTCCTTTTCGGTTTACTATTTGATGTCTTTTAATTACGTGCCTTTTTATGTGGAGCATAATTAGGGTATTTAATATTATCAACTTTATCTCTCCTAAACAGTCCATGTATACACATTTATTACTTTATTATATATTTACTTTCAATGGGTTAAAGACTGTTTTATTGGGATCTTAATTATTTGCTTCCTTTTTTGGTAAAACCTTTCATGTTTTCAATAAAGATAGTGTGCTTATCTTAGGTGATTCATAGTTTCAAGTTAAAACTTAATTTAATTCTAACGCTTAACCATCCATCTTCTTTTTATCAGATTCTAACCTTCCATCTTTCTGTGTTCTTATCATTTGAAGAACAAAATTTACGAAATTAGTTCTTCTTTTTACAACCAAATTCACCATAGTTCATCTCTGATCAGATTTCTAACCATACATCGATGGATAAGACTCCCCGTAAGAGCCCTAGGCTTAATAAAGAAGTAATGGGTGTTGATAGTCCGCCCATCATATGCTCAAGACCTTCAAGATGATACTTCTACGTAAGTATATTGTGTTTTATTTGTGACTGCTTGTACCTTTTAATGTTCTATCTCTGCTGATTGTCTTAATTTTTTTGTAGTGATTGTGGTATGTATACCTGTTCCTTGCTAAATTTGTGTGTCGTGGAGATATGTATCTATGTCGGTTTTTGATGTCGAAAATCTTCGGCTAAGATATGGAGCATTACTGTGGGAATATGAAAAGAGAAAGATTGATACTGATACTGTGAGTGAAGATGAAGCATTTCTGCAAGGTGGTCAGTCAATTTGGAGGATGAAGGATTAAAAAGTTTCATTTATTTAGATAGATTTTCATGAATTTTATCATGATTTTTAATCTCTTTGTTTTACTTTTGGATGGTAACTTAGTTGTGTTTTGGTTATGTGTTGTTGGTTTTGAATTTCATTGTTTGTATATTGTGTTTATTTATGAGTTTATCTACCTTTATTTGGTTAGTATTTGGATTTATTCTTGTATTAAATTTATAATGTGCTTTTTTATTTTTGTCAATGTTTTAGTTTGGTATATATACCAGTACGTTACTATGATTTGTTATCACATGTAAATCAATTTTTTTACATGAACAAAATGTGTTAATTCTGGTAACAGTCCAAACCAAAATATTAACCTTTTATAGTTTTAACAATTCACCAGTCTAGGTTGGTATATAATTCAAACATTTGAATTACTTTATACAACCATTATTATGTCAATTGGTTTTAGCATTACTCAAATATTATATGCGCTATTTGATTTCATTCAATGTTTTAGTTTGCTATATATACCATTACGTTTACCAAGTTTTGTGTAGTTTTTATTATAAGTAAACCAACTTTTTATATTAACAGAGTGTTTTTTTGTGGTATCATTCAAACCATGATTTTAACTTTAAGTAGTTTTTTTCAAATTTATTGTTTTAGGTTGGTATATAATGCAAACATATGATCCCTACATACAACAATTATTATGTTCCTATATGTTTAACAATTTTCGTTCATATTGAAAACATAAGTTTACCAAATTTTTCCTTTAACAAATTGTATTTATTATGGTAGTCCTATAGTTTTTTTACCAATAGTCCTATATTTTTTCAAATAATTGGTTTCATCAACTTTTTACATTAACATAGTCTATTATTTATGGTAATCAAGTTCTTCACATTAACTAGATTTTAATTATTTTTGTATTAGGCTGGAATTATACCAACCTTACTTGCATATTCACAACATGATTATTAAATGAGTTCATGATAGCCATTAATAACAATTACGAATTCAATAATATTAATAAGATAACAAACAGTAATCAACTTTCAAATAAGGCTCCATTGAGTTCAACTGCATAACTTTCTGCAAAGTAAAAATAACAATAAAAATACCATAACGCTAATTCTCATGTGATTTTTTTGGGCAAGTTTTCTTGTTATTCCCAAATAAACCACATTCACTACAAGTGACTTTTCTTTTCTTGCCCTTTCCTTCGGTGAATCCCTTTTTGCGATCATTTTTTGGTGGTCTGCCTGGCTGCTTTCTTGCAGTTGGTGGTAACATTACCTCTTCCAAAACATGTGGTGGAACATCCCAAGTGCTTTCGCAAGGTAAGGGTTCTATTGGTATTGCATATGTATCCGGATAATTCTTATTACTATAATATGCGGAACAGTAGTCATTACGATGTTTATTCCTATATCTGATAGCAGCAATTGCATGACTACAAGGGATCTCATCATGTTGAAATTTGTCACAACTGCACATACGAGTATTCAGACATACTGTAAACCTTTTTGCACCATTTATAACTGTATGAAGGTATTATGTTGATGCGCATACCTTTAATTTAAAACATACATTATCAATAATAATACCAAAATATACTATGTATAATATAGTATTGTTAATACTTACAATCATACGATAATAAATTGGCATACTTGTGGTAATTCACACTAACATGTATACTAAATAATTAATTTATTATACCAATAAACATATCATAAGTATTGTGACATTTAAGGTATTACAATTTAGACCAAAAAATACACCAACACATACCACCAATTCATAGAATC